>JAQGAO010001902.1:0-21994 GCA_034697705.1 Ommatoiulus sabulosus | reverse complement strand
TCAATATTCTTTGTTGTTGCACCTGCTGCAATGTCCGAGTGGTGAACGGCTAGATACAAAATGGCCGAAACGTACCACGTGACTGGCTAGGCCAATCATCATGCGTTCGACTCATGGCGACTCTCTTTCATGTAGGCTCTCTAGTGCCAAGCGACTGGAAACAAGTTCAACGTGAACGCAGCCGAAAGTAAGCATTCTTTGTGCTCGCTGCATGGCAATTACTGCTTGAATTGTAAGCGTTGACGACATTTATTAAAATTCGGACGATGACGTCATTATCAGAATTGTGCACGTGCCGTACGTTATTATCATAATTTTAATAAACGTGATTGACATCAGAAATTAAATGAATCACATCAACATCATAATTTTAGTGAATGACCTCAGATTTTTCAAAAATGACTTACATTTTATAAATGCCGGCATCCTTAACTACGATTACTTTATTCGTTTTGTGTGATTTTTGCGAGACATTTTTTGGGACATAAGAAACTTCGTACTGGCCCCTAAAACAAACTCGAGGAAAGACGTAGCTACTCAACATTGTTTTATATTAACACATAACTTTGTGAAGTACGTTAATTCTTTTCTTTCATCGTTGTTCGGTGGTTATCTCAGCGCATTAGCGCAAACTTAATTCGTTTAGAAACAATAACACGTTAATTATTTATATTCTAGATCATGTCATGTTTGTCATACTGAATTGGATATCTTAATAAATTTATTTAATCATGTTGTGTTAACGTTTACCACGCAGACACCGTGTATATTTCAATTCTACATTTTCCCAGGTAATGAATAATTCAGATATGTACGCATATCTCTCTTTAATATCAATATTGTTCGTAAACAATAGGTGCTTATGATTACTACATTCTATATTGTGTATTTTAGTTTCCAACCTAGAAATTTAACGGAAAAATCAGGGAGCTCTGAAATTTCTGGGGGAACCCTGTAATAATGGATGCAATTTTTTGATGGAACAAAAATATGTTTTATTGTAAAAAATATTTTCCTAAAAATGAGATTCTGCACAACGATTTATCTAAAGAAATGATTTTTTTCTGTGAAACGTTAACAGGTTTTGCTTTAAAAAATTGATAAGTTTTGTTTAAAATATACGAGTAGCCTACCATATTTTAAAATGAAATTTCACGTTTTTATGAAAAAAGGACAGTTACTCTTTTTCAAGATGGCAGATGAAAAATAACAATATGACAAATTCTCTTTGCTTAAAATGGGTGGGTTTTCTATAATAAATAGTTATTTTATATCTAGATTATAGGATTTAAATCTTTTATGAAATATCCAAGAGGAACAAATTTTGAAGTTCATTCAACTGATGTTAAAAATGAGACAAATCTAACTTATTTTTGATCATTTAAACACACTGCCTTATGATGCTATGACAGCTATTGAGTAGCCTTTTCTTGCCTAGAAAGTCATTTAATTCGATATACTGAGGTATTTTAATTTTAATTATAAATCTTCCAATTCCATCATTAATTACTCTTTGGTTTCAAATTTCACTTAAATTTCAATATGGTGCAAATGTTTTTTTTTCGATAGTTGCTCATGACAACTGTAATGAACAAAGTCAGAGTTCATTTAATTAATTAACACTTTAATTAATTAACACTCACGTAATTAAAAGTTACGTTTCCACTTATTTTTTTAAAGCAGTCAAAGTTAAATGAATTTCCTAAATTTATTAATCGCACGAGTCGTAATTAATGCGTTATTGACTGTCGTGCTGCAATAAATGATAAGCATGAGTATTAGATTAATATTAAGGATAAATATATTAATTACTAGATTGGTCAGTGTATGATATTTTATTGGGTTAGTAAACTTTGTTAATCGATAATCCTGGGAATTGTTTACAGCTGTATATGAATAAACTATATTTCATACAAAAAGCGTTAGTAATATTGCGAATTTTGCAATTGCCTGTCTAAATATAACACGTTTAACTGAAAACATTTTTCTCCTATACTTTTTATATTCATTTAAATCGAAGTAACATTTAGTTGATGAATCAAGTCATCAAATGTGATAGGCAGTTTGAAGGGGCATTTGTCCAGGTCGCAAATATTCTCCATGTCTAAAAGGTCTAAATAATGTTTGATCAGAGCTAATAATACTTTCATTGGACAATTCCTGGGTTGTATCTTCGCCTCTGGCTTCTTTAAGATGCTACACTCGACACCGAACTTCAAGGTTTTCAGATAGCCTTCCATCGGAGTACTGCACTTCACATCCATCTTGAATTGTTTGTTTTGGATCCAATCCTGTAGCCATTGAAGGTTGCAATCACAGTGAAATTCATTCCCTGAAAGTATAGTTAAACTTTAAAAAAGAATTTTTATAAAAAAAATAAACCTAATTCTTCTAACAATCAATTCACAGGTTTTTTAAATTATTATAACAAAATATTTATTATGATGTTTGCAATTTCATTTACTGTATTGTAATGTTTGTAGTTTTACCTTTCAAATCCAGCATTTCTATTTTTTCTAACGAATCAAATATTCCGTCTTCCAGCTTGTTCAGTTTGTTGTAAGAAATTGGGAGAATTTTTAGGTTCGTCAATCCACGAAACGCATTTTTGTCTAAACTTTCAATTTCGTTACTAGACAGGTGTAATACAGTTAAGTTCGTTAAACTTCGAAACGAATCTTCATCTAGTCTTTTGATTTTGTTATCCGAGAGTCGTAATTCCATTAAATTAGTCAATCCTCGAAACGCATGTTTGTCCAAACTTTCAATTTCGTTACTAGACAGGTGTAATTCAGTTAAGTTCGTTAAACTTCGAAAGGAATCTTCATCTAGTCTTTTGATTTTGTTATCCGAGAGTCGTAATTCCATTAAATTAGTCAATCCTCGAAACGCATTTTTGTCTAAACTTTCAATTTCGTTACTAGACAGGTGTTATACAGTTAAGTTCGTTAAATTTCGAAACGAATCTTCATCTAGACTTTTGATTTTGTTATCCGAGAGTCGTAATTCCATTAAATTAGTCAATCCTCGAAACGCATTTTTGTCCAGACTTTCCATTTCGTTAAATTTCAGGTATAATTTAGTTAAGTTGGTCAAACCTCGAAACGAATCTTCCCGTAGTGTTTTGATTTTGTTAAACCAGAGGTATAATTCCATTAAATTAGTCAATCCACGAAACGCATTTTTCTCCAAACTTTTGATTTCGTTATTAGACAGGTATAATTGAGTAAAGTTAGTCAAACTTCGAAACGAATCTTCCTCCAGTTTTTGGATTTTGTTATACCCCATGTATAATTCCATTAAATTAGTCAATCCATGAAACACATTTTTGTCCAGTCTTTCGATTTTGTTATATTCCAGGTATAATTGAGTTAAGTTGGTCAAACTTCGAAACGAATCTTCCTTCAATGTTTGAATTTTGTTATGCTGGAGATATAATTTCCTTAAATTAGTCAATCTCATTATTGTAGAGCTCCAACGTAGCTAAATTAGTTAAACCACGAAACGCATTTCCATTGACCCTCTCGATGCTACTGTGAACAATTGCGACCTCTGTCATTTTATCATTCTGTTGAAATCCATCGGCTAAAATGCCCACGTTTCCGAGTTTCGATTCATATATCCACAATTTATGCAACGAGTCTCGTACGGAATTGATGATGTCATAAGGTATGGCCTTCGATTCACATTCCTTAAAATTTAATCGGTACACATTGATCGATGCGAAAAAATTAGCTGGTAACACGTCGAGATTACATCCAACAAAGTAGAAAAATATCTGGTGACCCGAATGATGATATTTCTGAAAACTACGCATAGCGAGGTTCGCCTCAGTAGAACTTTTGATTCCTTCGCAAAAAAATAATATATCGGCACTTTCTTGCTTATACCAAAAAGATAAAAAATAAGGTTTACGTTTATAAACCTCATCGAATTCTTCTTTTCCATATTGCGTGCAAAAAGTGTTTTCTTCGGTTGATGTGGATCCAATCACAATGTTGATCGAGAGAAAGCAAATGCAGATGAAGAAATGCATTTCTTTTTGAGTAAGATATAAAAAGATCAAGGACTTTTGAAACTTCTTCCTGTGCTTCAGTCAACTGCTAATGTTGAAAATGAAACGAATCTTAACTTATTTATGAACTTTATATACGCTGTTATTACGATGTTATGGCAATTGACCAATGAGGTTGGAGTATTATTTCCTTGCCAAGAAAGTCGTTTAATTCGATTTGCTCCATATAGTTTCATTTTTGTTATCAATCTTCCACTTACTTCATTAATAACTCTTTGGTTTCAAATTGCACTTAAATTTCTAAGAAAGATATCGTTCAAGTTCCTCATGTGTTTCGAAGAAGCAATTATTTTTTTTCGAGCTAAGGATGCTCGTGACAACTGTAATGAACAAAGTCAAAGTTTATTTAATTTATTTTAAACAGATGCTCTCAGTGTGGAAATGTTCAGATGCCAGGCATCCTGTGGGTGAAGAGAACGGCTTTTAGTTTCCTCTTATATTTTGACATTTAATATTAAGTTATGTTGGGCATGTGCTGCATAAATCCAAGATTGTTATTCGAAGTGACGAGGGAATAAATTTAAAATCAGATTAAAAATATCTGTGGACATGCTTAAAATCTTTTTTTACAATTGTGATTTCTTAGTTCAAAAATAACAAGGATTTGACCAGTACATTCATAGAAAAATTAACACTAGTTTACCAAGTACATCGTAACGTTTTATACATACATTCCAAAATCATCTTCTTTAGGTGTACTACAAATTTCGCCAAAAAAACTTCAATTACAGTGTACATCCTTATAACATTAACGATATATTTTATTTTTTATGCAAATGACCGAGGGCGTTGTAGTCATTTTTAGATAAATTCAAATAAGGGCCTTAATGGTGTCGTATCTTATGTTTTGTTCAGTTTATTTAATCAACTTCTAATTAGGATGAATTCCGTGAATGAAAAATGAAATGTTTTACACGTTAGTTTTTGGCAGGAACCATAATGTTTTTTGAAATTTTTATTACCAAATGAAAATTTTACATTTCAGAGCTACTTGATGGATGTTTTTAAAAATTAAAAAGATTATACCTATTACACGTAGCCTATTGATTACCAGATGGCGCTTTTTAAATTTAAAATAATTAACACGCGACATTATTTTCCTCGGTGAAATTCCCAATTCCTATTTAATTTTATTGTTTATTTTTGATTGAAATACACGTAATTATTAAAACTATTATAATTCCATGCCTGAAGATTATATTCCAAAAGAAAAGAAAGTTTTATGATGATCGTAATTACTAGATGGCGCCATTTTAGTTGAAATAAAAATGAAAAATATTGTGGACATACCGTACACAAATTTCGTACTAGAAAAATACATTCTCAAAACGTTCTAAAGATTTAATTTATTATCTTTGAAATAAATTCTTCGTATATGTATTATTACCAATTAATTTAAAATGTATTGCCTCCCGAACAGTTGATATCGCACCCTGATTCATTTTGAAATCACGTGTTTAGAGTTTGACCAATCAGAATACTTCAACTTCTATCATCATTCATCAAGTGGTTGGAATTAAAATAACAATTAAAAGCAGAGAAATAACGCAACCAGAAAAGTCCATTTCTTTGAACTCAAGTATCATCCATTTTTATAATTTTTGCAAAGTTCAACGCTTTCACGAACGTCATGCTCCGAGTTACGAAATAAAATTATATATTAATTATTTTTAACGAAATTATTTCCTCGTAAAAGTATTTGTTATTTTTTTATCCTATTTAGAGAACGGAGAAATGTGTTGGAAAACAAACCACACACGTTTGAACACGTTTCTGAATACTTTGTGGCGAAAAGTGGAAAGATCAGTTTGCGCGAAATTTAAATATGACAAAATTATTTCCATCTTCATAATTGTTCACAAAACTCCAAAGAGGATTTGATCAGTTATCCTTGGTCGTTTTTGTAAATTTTTACATGGACACTTTTCTAAAGTAAATATTTTAAAAATACATATATTCTTACTTGTAGGCAATTATTACAACACTTTCGACATTTTTCGAGGTCAATTTTTTCCCAAATTTTCACATTTCCTATTTAAATTGGTCCAAAATGCAAAGGGGTGAACATTGTATATGTATCGCAAATTTTTCATTCCAACGGCCCTTAAATTTGAATTTAGGGTGTTATGGGCCTACATGATCTCCTGGCAAAAACCCACAGCTCCTCCCGAAGAGGCGATGTTGCACAAAAGTCGCGAAATCAAATGAACTTTTCTCACATCATTGACCTTTTAAAAAAGGGAATTGGGCTTCGCGTTTCAATTAGTTCACATTTTATAACTCAATTAATTCGTTGGAGGTCACGTCGAGAATAAATGTTTTTCTCGCCTATGTAACTTATCAGAATTCAAAACTGCGACTATGAATGGGCCACTTTGAATGAAGCCAGCGTCAATTTCTCTGAATTCCTAAAAACAGTTGCACCAATTGGAGCTGAGTTGGAGTATCGGATGTATGGGCTCACATGTCCATTCGGAAGATATAGGCCTAGTTTTCGAAGTTAATCAAAGAAATGTACGCTTGAAAAGCAATTAAGTTGTATTTTTTTCCGTTAAAACCGTAAAGTTAAGTATGGAGACTCGCGCCGGAATTGGACAAAAACGTCCGCTTAAGCGAGTGAATGTATGGCCTGACCCCCTGAGGTTTTCGGTAAGCAAAAACTCGCCTAAATAATTCCAGTGGACACCCACCCTAACTAAAAACCAAAATGCCTTCAATTAATGCAAATGAAGAGCATTGTTTTATACGGATACTATTTCGTGTTATTGAAATTTTAGTTTTACATGTATTGATCTTATTGAAATGAAACCAAATTTATGCTTACTCTAAATATGGCAAATATTAATCGTGAATTCTGCAATTAAAACGTAAAATAAATTATATTGTCAATTTTATTTTGCGTCTTGCTATTGCTAAGACATACTATGAAAGTATCATGGTAAATATGAATATCTTTTGATTCAATGGTATACGCATTTCATCAGTTTATTAATATTAAAAACATATGATTAAAGGTATGCCATAAAATAGCTAAATATTTAAAAAAAACTTATTTTGTAAGCAAACATTTGTTAATGTTGCATTTAGTTAAGAAATCTTGGTAAACTAAAATATTTTTGAACTTTAAAACTGAGAACGAGAAATTTTGCAAATTATATTGACAAATATTTTTACTGACGTGCCAATCTGTTTCTAAATAATTTTTCATCAATTTACTACAAAATGTTTTTAAATTAATTTAGTGGTTATTTTTAAACATTCAATCCATTTTTCAATAGATTATAAAATAAATCCATTATTTTTAAATAAGTCTAACTACGAGAAAGAAGACTAGTTTTTAAATGGACTTACAAGCGATTGTTCATTTGCTGGCCCAATTATATTACTATTACACGTCTCACACACAAATCTTTCAATAATGTATTACAAAAGAAATATTTTATATAAACTAACGACATCTGCACAAACTATTTAGAGCTTTTAATACATGTATTCGAATTTACACGTAACTGAGAGGAAGTTTCATAACGTTGTTATTGATGAGCAGGCAACATTTTATCGTGTCCAATTTAGTCTAAATAAATAGTACATTATTTCTTCAAATTGCGAAACAATGAATTTGAAATTTATTATCTTTAGTTCTTCTTTTATCAGTTTAGTGCAGTGCGCTTTGATTTATCAAAAATAGTTATGATTTTACACTATGTTTAAAAGTATTTTTCTTGTGTTGTGACATTTTAACAAAATTTTAAACGTTTTTAAATTTATTTAACTTTTAAAATTAAGAACTATTCGGGCGACAATTTTGTGAAATTTTTATTCGAAGATTTTCCTAAATATTCCAAATAAACTATTGTTCCAACTTCCATTATAATGTGATCAAAGAATAAGTTAACAAATTTAAGCAAAAGCATTGGTTCCTCAGAATTACTGAGGCGTAGCTTGAAAGTGATTGTATTAATTGAACGTCCCTCGGGCTGTTATCCGCTGAAAGCGCTTTCATTTTTTTAAAAAACAAGCCTTTTTAACTACAGCGCTTTAACAGGAAACGTTTCGCACATATACAATGAAGCCCAATAAAGCAATTAAAGTTCATTTTAAATTTATCAAACTATTCGCATGATTTGTAAATTGTATTTGACATCTTTACCAAAGCATTCTTTATTCAAACGTAAGCAACACAAAAATAATAACCCAATACGATGTTAATTTTAATTATATATATTTTTTTCTCAGCTCAATTGTCGAGCAACGGGCGAGAAATAGTGTTCATATTTAATTCTCAAGCTCAAACGTACATGTACTGTACACATAGTTTGGTAAGTGACGGAAACTACTGGAGATAAACCAGTCTCATAACTTAAAACTTATTTTTTAGTTTGCCGATGAATGAGGCGAGTGACCGCCTTTTTTTTATTAAAGGTTAAATTTCACATTTTCTTCTAACAGAGGTTTTTGGCGCCAACCTATAAAATTCAAACTATTCATTGAATTTTAACATCGTACTTGTTTCATGAAAGCTAAGCAGTACCACATTTTGATGTCATTTTTTGGTCATTTTTTGCCCAAGAAATGACCACCCAAAACCTGACCAAAAACGACGTCATTTTTTGTCTATTTTTGGTCATTATGATATTTTTGGTCATTATGATGGACGTAATGGCGTCTTTTTTTGGTCATTTTGCTACGTGGGTAAAGACTTCCGGTTTGTCGATTGGATAGCATCAATCGCAAACTCCTTAATGTTTATGTCTTTTTAACAGTCTATAGTATGCAATTCAAGATATACGGAACATGCTTTTTTTCCCTCGTCACTGATGGGCTGGAGAGCGAGCTGGACAACTGGTATTATGGAATTTTTGAAGAACTTAATGAAATGTTGATACTCTGCAGCAGGACTCATTTTCTCTTTGTTTAATTTAAACATTGACATATGCGTTAATTTCTCGAGATTATATATAGCCGACGTCGATTAAATTTCTAGATATATTTTCCCTAAATCCGGTCTATCGAGAGCTTCCATTTTAGCATTTACAGTAAACACTTCGAAAGACCAGTGACAGACTTTTCGAAATCATCAGCTTAGCTTCCCATTAATTCACATTTTCTCCAAATTCATCGGGTAGTTATTAAATCTCTCACCGAAAAGCTACGAATCCATATCTCTGCGCATTTCCTTTACCAAATGTAAATTAATAGCTTCAAACTTTAAACCTGGTTCATATTAGAATGGAAATAAGTTTGGGCAGCTAATAAACTTTATCTTTGGTTAGCTCGAACAATTTTTCAAATTCCAAAGAAAACCAAAGTAACCTGGTCAAAGAATCAAAGAAAAATCTTTGTAATAATATTTATTTTTAAATAATTTACGCAATATAACATCTATATCATTGACAAGTTTCGTGTTGGACCAATTCTTGCCTGGTCGAGCCATTTTCATGTCTCGCCATATTATTTTGGTTAAAAATATTGGGTTTTTTTATTTTACCACTCGCAATTTTGAAACTTCTTACTTGAAAGTTGAAACACTTCACTTTTCGTCTTTTTTAATGAGTAAAGTGTCACTTCTAACTTGTCACGATATATTTGTTAGGACCATCGTAGTTGATAAGTGATCACGTGAAAAAAGAATGAAAGAACATACTTTCATTTTTGAAACATTGCCTAAAATGTCACTGTACAGTATACATGTATGTATGTATACAGTAACTCGCACAGTATATTATTGCATAGCATTCTTAATATTATACTTTAGATTAGAATTTCGAGACTAGTTAGGACTTGTAGGATTACAATTATTACAGCTTTTGATTTTAGAAGTTTGTTTAACTCAGGAGTCATGAACAGAATTTACGAAAATGTAATGTATAAGAAGTTGAAATGTATCATGAGTAGCCAGGAAATTACATCTTCGTAAAACAAGCGTCAATTGGCGCTTGACAATCTGTCAAACGCCATTGACAGGCCAAAGGAATCGAGTAACTTTAATAAATCCTCAAAGAGGGTTTTATTTATTAAGATTTAGCCAGTGTAAAAATATGGGTGGGGTATGGGTCAGTAGCACCACTAAGGTACTAATGGCACTCATCATGGTCACAGCTTCTAGTAACAATAATTTTCTAAGATATTTTTAAATAAAACCCTTAAAATAAAGAATTTTATTAAATGTTTTCTTAGATTATTTTCATTAAAATTCATGAAAAGTATTTTATTTTAAATGTTTTCTCAGACAGTTTACATAAATATTCATAAAAAAGCAATTTTAGACAGTTTTAAATTCAAACTTATAAAATAAGCCATTTATTTAATATTTTATCTTTGTTTTTTATTTATTATCAATAGCCTACATTATCAATTATTTTTATCAAAGTACGCGTAATATAAGATTTACGTTATTAATATAAAGCTTTTAATGAACAATTTTTTAGCCTATTTTGTATAAGAAAATCGACGAAGAATTTTGCGCTGGATTATCAGTGAGATGGCTGAATGGTTAGCATTCTCGCTTTGCATTCGGTAGACCCAGGTTCGCTTCCCGGGTCGGATATCCTCGATTGTGGTTTTTCATGGTTTCCCACATCTTCTCCAGGCGAATGCTGGGATAGTTCCTAAATTAAATCAGCCATGACCGTCTTCCTTTCCTATCCCATCCTCCTCGTTAAGGTCCCAATTACGGGAAATATAATTTAATTATAGTGTTGGGATCCATCACTAAGGATCTCTCCTGCCAAATGGTACTAATCTACTGACTGCAGGGTAAAGAATTGAAATAAACTGGGCTTCTCACTAACAATTCATATATGCTATCTTAGTTATATGCAAACACAATATATGTACAGTATGGTATTAACTGAAAAGCAAAAAACATCTTATTGGCCAAGTTTGAGGATAAAGAGTTGCGAGAAAAACTGTCTGAAAATACTTTCTTGGGCCACTGTTTCTGTCATTGGAGCAGTCATATTTGGAAAAACATGCGAAAAGTTAAGGCGCTTCTCGCAGATGACGCCTAACGGTGGCGCAATCAGAGTAAAACAGACGGAAGCTCATTTGGTGCAAAAAGCGTGGGCATGCCCGTTCCTTTTCCCCCATATTTGGTCGCACAGCACGCTAAATAGCGATGTAATTAAGGGGGCAATTCGAAAATTACAGTTTATATTTATTCCTAATTATAATTTTGCACTTATGATTTTTTTACCGCAGCTTTTCAAATTAAGTTTCCGAAGCACGGGTAGACCTAATGAGAGGCAAACCTTTGGTGGAGCCTGGTTACACCCCAAAAAACAACACCCATAAAAAAATGCATTAAAAAATGCCTCGGGGATGCCAGTGCACATCCTAGAAATAGAAATCACGGAAGAAATAGGCGACACAAAAAAAAATGCGACCCTAATGACAAGAAGGGGAAAAACAAAAACCTGCCCGTATTTTCAAAACTGGTGGTTTTTCTGTTACTCGGGTTTCAAAACTAGACCCTACCCAACCCGAAACACGCGAGGAAACAAAATACAGGAGCTGGGGTAATTTTGGAAACCTTTTTTTTTGCGGGAGGGAATCTATCGCAACGCATACCCTTATCGCAAAACATGAGAACTCAGGTTGGTCGAATTATGTGTAAAACACGACAAGACACTTAGCATAACTTAAGTTTTACATCAATGACAACGTGCGAGGCCCACTTCATCAACGACACCAACCAGCGGAACCATGCTGACACCCTGTAGTATCCTAAAAATATGGTGCAGTTTATAGCGCAGCAGAAACCAAGCCAAAATAAATAAACCAAAAAACCAAAAACTGGAAGCTAGACGATAGAGCTTCTGCAAGTTGGGCAGCCAAAAATTCTCCAGCAAATATCAATAGTGTTAGTAGACGAGATGAAACCTTATTAATCAATCAGTTTTAACAGTCACGTGTATATGCTGTATGTGAGCCATTATGAAGCATTATGCTAGCCAAAAATCCAATCACAGCACTGATATTAAGAACACACATTCAAGGCTGTTGCTCACAGACATCTTGCCGCCAAGTGCTGTAATGCACGCACAAATAAAGTTTACAGTACTCAACGATTTCAACATATTTCATATTTCGCTCACTCAAATCTGAACATCGGCCACATTGCCCCAAATGATCCACGCAGAGAAAAACCAGAAAAATTGGCCCATTTTTCTAAAAATATTCAAATAAACACAAAATCCTTTCTGTTTACAGGAAGTGAAACTAAATTGGCACTTTTTGTTAAACGACTACCACGCTTTTTCAATGCAGCAACTTCAGGCCTAGAGTGAAACCTCGAAAAATAGCAGAGCATTTTTCTGGCATCATTGCAGGTCTACACCACGCAAGCAGGCTTTTGAAAAAAAGCTATAATAATGAAAGAAATTCATTTCCTATACACAACACAAGTATAGGTCTACCACATGGGCAAATTCACGTATCGTTTAAAAAAAATGCATATTAATATTTATATTTCAGGTATCCTGTTTTCATTTATGATCCCGGACCAAGGACAATCCATAAAAACGGCTCGTGCGTAAGAATTGTGATATTTTTTATTATTATTTGTAACCATAAAAAGTGTTGTTAAAGCGTGCTTGTAATTTATCAGGTAAGAAAAATGCAGCTTGTTTTTGTTTACTTCTTAAAACATGCTCTTGCCAGTTAGTGTCACCTAGCAGGTAGTCGTCCGATAAGGAGTACCAAATTCCATTTTCGGTCACAGAAATGATAACGGAATAGATTAGTTACTCATGCATTGTACTACGCAGTGTAAAAAGTTAAAAGTTAAAACAAAATTTTGTATTTGCGGTCATTCTGAAGCGCTTTATTTCTGTGGTGAACTGCGAATATCATTCAATTACTGGCATTGCACTGCAAATAATGCTGGAGCAGTATTTGAACTATTAAGAACAAATGTAACAAAAATTCAAAACCAAAACCTGGATTTTCTCACCAAATTATCACTATCGTGAAAGCCGCTTAATTCGATCACGTTGGTTCCAGCGATTTGGACCGAAGTAGACGATGAACGTCAAAACCACGATAAAGATTGACCGTACCAAAATAATTTGTTCTATGTTTTAAAAATACATATATTTAATTGTACATACAGTATGTACTGTATTTACATATTTTTAAAAATACATTTATATTTATCAAAAAAATGAAGTAGTGGTTGATGTTGCCTGCAACGGCTGAAATTTAATTTTCTAAAATACGCAGAAAATCCACATCAGTACAGCCGCTGATGACATGTAGACATGTGAAAATTTGATCGAATTATGCGATAAGATGACCGAATTAAGCGATTTTTTTTTACTTTTTTGCATAGGGCAGCATAGGAAAAAAATCCGTTCTGACTGTTTTGGCCGAATAAAATGGCTGACCGGATTAGGCGTGATCGAATTAACAGATTTTCACTGTACATAGGAACACTGAATTATCACACTTGAATTACCTTATTTCAAATTACCCAAAAACTGAATGGAGCCAATATTCAGCCCAGTGTCGTTGTTTCGCTGTTCCCGTTAGAATCCAAGCTTTTTGGATGGCCCCACCAAGGCCTTAAACCTCCTTAAGCCCCCAGTAATCCAACCCACTTCCCAACAAAACCGTTTCGTGGCCTGGCATTATTTACCGAGACATTGGATGCCTTGCATTATGTAAATATTGGGATTCATTTTACATGTAGAGTGTACTACGCGCCTCTATCTCAGCCTCTGTAACTCAACCTTGCCAGGAATTTGCAGAAAAAAACAGCATTGTGTCAAGTGCTCAATGGGGGTGTGGGGAGAGGGAGGTCACCCGTGTTATGTCAGAGGACGTAGGCCCGAAAATTCCTCACCCCCACGCAGCCTTCCCACCGACAATGCCCCCACAACGAGAAACCAGATTTTTACCCAATTATGCCAAATGGGTGTTACTTCGACATTTTCGTTTAAATGTCGCTGACAGCCTCCAGGAACCCGTTTTTCACACCTGTGTCACATTCGCGGAAAACAAGCGTCTTTACGACCAGTGTGGGTTTCATCGCGTCAAATCCTAACCCACATAAAAGGCATGGCAAATCAGATCGCCACTCCAATACGAGTTCAGATATCGCCCACAAGTGGGCCAATCGATTGAGATCAAGGCTCACTCCTAATTATTTGCTTTTCCACTCTGGCAGAAAACGAATTTCACCCAGGTGATTCGGGATGTTGCGGTCGAGGCGTGGTGGCGCTGCGGTGGGATGAGACTTAGAGTGAGTATAGCAGTGGGACCGCTAGAAACCCCCGAAACTTCAAGGATTCTTGGAAACGCTTAGCTATGACAGCCCATGCAGGGGGCTGCCGTTAAATCATTTGGCATTAACAATTTTCGTGACTTTTTTTTCCTCGGCCGAGCCTACGAGTGTCTCATAAAGCTGGCAAATATACGGCTAATGATATGCATTAGAAACCCGCGGGGGGCGCTGCAATCGAATTATAACCGCGATTCGTTTAATGCGTAGAAATCACTATTGAATAAATAAAGAGGTATTTATGGAAATTTTCAATTTTCACTAAAGGTGAGGCTGGAATCAAATTGCGAGTCACGTATGACATTCACAAACAAGAACTTCCTTTGAATCTAACAAAAACTTTTTTTAAATTTATACGAGGTTGGCTAGCTTTGTATTACCAGACCGTACATCGAGGTGTTTCATTTGATTTCAGGATTCTTTTGTAGCTTTTCACAAAAATTCAACATTGTGACTGGCGATGCAATATACGTTGGGATCTGGATTTACAATGGGTTATATTAAAAAGTGGCTTCAAATCAGATTTATCGCAACCATAACATATCCAATAATTGCAAGGTATAGGTTAAGACATTTGCGACAAGGGGACACTGTACGCGTTGCACATTTTCAGAAGTTTAGAATCACTGCCACAAATGTGATTGAAACAATTTCAATTGCTCGTTTCTTTAGCCACAATTTGCATGCAAACGCCTCACTATTCGTAGAATTGTAGATTGCATCGTTTTGAAGAGTCGTTACATTGTATGATGCAAGGCTATGCAAACTCAAACTTTCCCAGCTCCTCAAAACGAAATGAAACCTATTCAACTGATCGTTAAAGTTGAATTAAAAACTTGATTGAACTTCTCCAAATACTATACGAAAACGATGCCCAACATAAAAGGGAGTGAACAATGCACAAAAAAAAGTGCGATTGCCACAAGTAAGTGTTGTAATTCAATTTTGCGACGTCCGAATTGCATCAAACATGGTCAATAAAAGCAATTTTAATGTCCACTATTCTGGGTTAAACTCAGCTTTCAATAGGCTCGTTAGCGCGAATTTCTATACTGGCCTGGAGCTAAAACTATGAAAAACAAGCACCTTAAAAACCATTTACAATTCTGTCTTAACCTCGCACATGTTGAAAGCTAATCGGTACAAATCTCTCCAATAACACATTAATCCCGCTCCCGCATTCCCACTTCATGCAAGGGTAGCCATTAATCAATAGATTAAATAAATCGTAATAGCAGATGGTTTTCAACGCAGGAATTTTTGAGAACACGATTACCGCACATGTTGAACTTGTTTTTCAAGCTGTCACAATAAGCCTAAGATCGTGTCGATAAATCGATCTTCCTTATAGCAAATCTTTGCAAAGGATTAAAGCTAATAGAAATTCTCATCTGGTCATTTTTTTTCATGTACCTGTATGTTAAAATTGAAATAATAAATTTGAAACAAATTCGAAATTGGAGCTGCGTCAGGAGCATAAGTTGTTTTTCCATCTTAAGCAAATGCTCCAACTGATGTAGGTTAAACACTAGATCATGCTCAGTGTCAAAATGTATTTCTCCACGTGCAGCACATACATTTTATCTCTTAAAATGGTGGTAGTTTTTTAACTTTTTTTGGTGGTAAATTTTAATAAAGAATAAACTAACATTATTCCAGTTATTTACATTTTCTATTGAAATCTGAAAATAAATCAACACATTGTTTTCGTTTTATATCATCCCTGCAGGCCTGTAATTTTCATAGATAAGGGATTCGGTGGAAAACACATTTTGCAGTGTAGTTTGCAAAAAAAAAAAGGAAAAAGTTTTGCAGAAAAAATTGAAAGCATTTGCTTTACGGTGTGCACAAAAAAACCATGATGTGTAAATTCACCTGCATGAAATGATGCCTTTCCGAAGCACCGTGTATCTATTCACAAGATCCCCATAGCAAAGTGCATCCTGTTCTGTCACCCACCTCAGTTTGCGGTCCTGAATTTACGTTGTAACCCGACACAGCGTTTCAACTTAACAACTGCGGTTTTGGATTTTATGCAACGTGAAATTTAATACACACAAATGAGCTTTCTCTAAAAGGGGTCAACAACGCCAAGCCGGAACGCCGTTCGTCAATCGCCCATAAATCATAGAAAAACGACAACGGATTCAGCACCAAGGTGACATTCACCAAACCGCCCGATTAAAATTGGAGCAAAAGCTTTGAGACAAGAGCGCTAAAATCGATTCTTACTCAAAGTAGATGAAAAATATGCCCACGGAGACGCGCTGTCATTGCAGGCAAATGTTATAATTGGTACTTGACATTCATCATGCATGCTTGAATCTTGCTATGCATGCACCGAAATTCGTTCATTTATACATTTTTAGTAAATAAATTCAAGTCACTATGAAGTAAATTTAAGTGACATTATCAATTATGTGACTTAGGTGATTGACTTATTATAGAAAATACTACTTTTAAAAACCAACCGGTTCCCAATGAGCTAGAAGAATATGGTTTCTTGACCTTCGAATCTTTTAACTTTTGCTCAAAAATTCTGATCACATGCTGTTCATCCATTGCGTAATGGAGCAAATCCTTTTGTTGTAAACCATTTACTCTTCAACATGATGAGAGCATATGCTTTCCTCCCAACTTTTGATTAGTATCAATACATTGTCACTTATTTTCAACTTTCATTTGAGTTTAAAGTTTACGTTTGTAATTCATTAAACTATTTGACGAGATTTAATTATTCCTCAACCAATGTTTTTTTTGTGGGTGTGAGGAATAATTAAGTCGCGTCAAATAATATTCATACAATCACTTGAAGATTCAGCTAGAATATCAAATTCATTAAACTACCTGGTTGCAATGGCGAGTCGTATCAAACTTCAGTTTATTATAAAAGGAGATTTGAGTTTGGTGCAAATCAGCCTTGCACGCAATAAAACCAAAGTTTATTTATTATTTACGTATTTACTTATATTAAACAAAACTGTTTACCTTATATCAAATGCTCCTCTACGTCTCTCAGATAAAACTTTTCGTCAATAATCCGGTAAGTGCCGAAAAGTAACCGAATCAGTCGTTGTCAACGATATCCACCCACACGAAAAAATATTCTCGAATTTTTGTGCAAATATTGATGAAAAATATAAGCACGAAAATCGCGATTTTACGGCACAGAACCCGGCGAAAAGTTTCAACAGGTAGAAGGCATCAAAGGGTTAAAGTAGCAGACGACGAAACCAAACTCACATTTTCCGATGTTCGCGTTATTATTCGTCGTGGAAATAAGCAGAGGTTAATGAAATGTGCGTGTGACACGGTCAGTCCGGCAGTTAAAACTGACCGAAACTGCAGCGTTAGTTCACGAAGGCAAGAAACGCCGACTACACGTGATAAGAAGAAGCCGAAAGGTGAGCGTTTCAATAAATATCAACTGGGAAAGTTTAAAGCATGGAAAGGTTTTCAAATCAGCGGCTCGTCAGGGGGCTCTGCAAGCTTCCAATGTTGGAGATAGCGAATCCTGTCCGAAAACCTCGAGGAACTTATTTATAACGAGATAGGCCATGCAACGAAGAATGGCGCCAGGGGCGCGGTGAGCATGTCGAAAGGTTTCGAGAACTTGTACAGCCGTTTCTAGAGAAGAAATTAATCTTGCTAGCTGTCACAATTTACACTTTATAATGGGGAAAAAAAATTAAAATTCTTGTTACGTTTGAAATATTTGATAACCTGAAAATATTCTACGTTTGAAAAGTATACAAAATCCAACTTACTCTGCACACTCCAAGCTCGAATTAAAATGCATTGCAATTTGTAATTTGGAACAAACTCGAGGAAAACCCAACCAACTAGGTGAGTTTTATTTGAACAGCACCAGAATTGCATGGAGTGTACAATTACAAATGTGCAAGCGATAGAAATATGCTTTGCGAAGCCCCTGAATTCGGAATGAATAAAAGAACACGAATTTTAAATTTAAGTTTGGCACATGCCTGAGTGCATGCTCGAAGCACATGCAGGCGCTACAAATGTAACCAAAAAGTTATCATTTACTGGCATATCTAGGCTTACTTTAATCTATCCTTTCCTCCACACACCTTGCATAAAATGCTGGTGCACAAAAATCCGCAATTGAATCAGATTAAATAAGGATTTTAACCAACGTTGAAATTGAAAGGAGTTTGGTCCATTTAAAAAAAAAATTACAAACTTGCACATTTTTCTCAAAACTCAACTTGTTGCACAAAAAAAGTTTGAAAAAAGCACGTTAACCAGGAACACATGTACATTAAAGCTAATTATTCACATGTACCGCTTCCGGCTGTACAAACAAACTCATCGTGTATGACAAAACTAGGGAAAATCCCTGGACACATGCGCGGGAAAGACAGTCCGATGCATGTTGTGCGCGCCACCTTTCGGCCTACGGGTTCACACCTACGATAAAATAAGGCCAAGCTTTTTATGCAAGATGTGACGAAAGGAGTCCACCAAAACGAGAAAAAGGAAATGCTGGGCGCGCGCGGGCAGGCAGCCTACATTCTGGCAATGCCATTTAAGGCAAAACATCAAATTGAGAGACACCAGATGCTAAATCCAACGGGGCGACTGCGTACGCTCATGAAGAACAAAAAAAAATCCCAACACGAAAGTTATTACGAAACGGAGGAGGGGGCCACTAGGATTTTGGCGAAAACCAATATGAACCGAAAAGCATGGAAAGCACGTACAAGGATGGAGCCAAATCCTCGTACCTCCACTCCCCCCCTAAAAGTCGTAGCAAATTGAACAGGTTGAGCATCAGAGCTCAGTGGGTGTTCAAAGGGTGTGTTGATGAAGTACGTGCACAAAGTTTGAGCATTCGAGAAACTCGAACTTCATCCTTCGAATATAAAGGACAGGGTCACGATTCCAGTACACCGTGTACATGTAAAGTCGGATGGGAGAGGGCATTATACCACAACGATATGAGATTTTGGGGTCCATTACAGCACATTCGAATGACTGGTTGATACGCCGTTGTGATACTTTTGTCCGAAATTGCCACCAAAACCATAAACCCTCTTTCTTGAAAATGGCAATAAAAAAAGTTTATTTCGAGACATATTTCTATTTAACAAATTGTTATATCTACACAACGTATTTTTCCACAAGGAGAATAATTCGCTCTAACCGCAGCTGTTGTTTTGAAAAGCGAAATTTCGACGATTATTAAAAAAAAGTAAACATTGAAATACTGTAATTCAAAAAAAAGAACGTACAGCGTTGAATTACGTGATGCAATCAAATTTGCATGCTGTATGAATGAGTAGGATGTGAAACGATCGTTCGTGTTTTAGAACGTGCATTCTTAGATGGTATGAATCAGTATTTATGTTGCACATTTAAGTTTGAAATAAAAAAAAAGTCAATTTTGTATCTAATTTCTACTTTTTTTACCATTACAAGTCCAATTTTTTTCTCAACCATTATTTTGTAATATTCTGCAATCAAGAGCATCGATCGAATCGAAGACTGCATCTCAGAAACTACCTGAGATATGCCCTATTCACATCGACCAAATCCGTACCGTAATTACGTTGCGTACGTTGCGGAACTTTATAACGTGACGTCACGCCGCACGTTGAAATACGCGTACCGGTTCGCGTTTAATGTTTTTTTTTTCTATTCACTACCCCCAATATAACGATTCAACTTGATCAAGGGAAAAGTTAGATCAACTTCAACTGGTATACGGATGCGGTTGCAAATGTCGCATAACCTATACTGTGCATTAACGTCACTTAACCCCGCCTACTGTCATGTGCGCATGCTCGGCCACGCACGTGATGTAATTACGGTACGGATTTGGTCGATGTGAATAAGGCAATAGACAAATGAAAAAAGTGAAGCGTGGTTTCCTGATTTTTACTTTCTACTGACAGGATAAAAGAATCATGCCGCAAAGATAAGGTACAATTTTTGACCGAAACACTTGCACTATAAGGTGGTGGTTATCTTCGCCTTTTCTGTTGCTTGTAGAAAACCACGAAATAAAGCGAATAACGATCATTTAAGGCAAAAATGTTTTTTTTTCTACTGATTTCGGAGAAAGATAACCTGGCAACTTTTTGTGAAAGAAAAATACTGAGCAGGGACAACGAGCAAATCTATACCTCTTACAAGATTACCCAGGAACTGCCAAACTTGGAATTGTCAGGGATATTGGGAAGACCAGGACTATAGTAGGAAAAAAGTAATTTATTTTGAAAAGTCAGGGAAATTTAAGTCATAAAAAGATAATAAAAATGATTAAGCAAGCACTTCAGTGAAAGAAATCCATAATGAAACGGTCATTTTGAAAAAAGCTAATCTAAATTTGCTGTTTATTTATGAAATCTTTTATTCAAGTGTTTACAACAAGCAATTAGGGGTACTCGGACAGATACTTTACAAATGGCAGTTTGGCAGTCGTGAAGTCACGCGTGCAAAATTAATTGGTTCAAAAGCAGCGATAGCCTTGAGTGAATTTTTTTAACTAATTAGCGCGTCGATTTTGCACACATGATTTCACGACTGTCAAAAGTACTATTCGTAAACCTTAGGCCAGTGTACCCCTAATATAACATTCCTTAAATTTACATGTGTCATAATTTGGCATTTTCAGTAGTCACGGAAACCCATAAAATTTCATTTATGGGTGAACCCTGTTTCCATGCTTTTTAAAGTTTCCTCAATTGGAAAAAAAAACAATATCAAAAAGCTATAACGAATAAACGAATACCATAAAATCAAAAGCCTACTTTTATGGTTTGTTACACACGCACAGGGCTGCATAAATAATTTCAGATTATTCAAGATCATAAATAAATTCAGAAAAGCTGTGAAATCCCCCCAGGCGCACTTTAAAACTTCAATTTCTACAATACATTTAAGAATAATTGTTCTAAAACATAGATGACTCTTTCAAATCTATTGATACGTATCATTTTTTTGTATGATAATCGATGTTATTAAATTCATGCAACTAATTATATAGTTATCGTCCTTGAAGTTTCAAAAGTATATGAATAGAAAATCTCATGACAGAAAATGCAACAGAATACAAAATACAATAAAACCTGTCACAATTAAAGTTAACTCCCAACACAATAGTTATTATTGCCTGTAATTAGCCCCCAGTGCTGCCAGGGTGAAGGTGGCAACGACTAGTGGAAGAAGAAAACCCGCATGCTCGGTTATTTAAAAGTTAAAAGTTAAGAGATAATGGCAAACAAATTTAAAGATTATTTTTAGTCTACTTTAACAAATGTTTGCAACTGGAATCAGCAAATGTAGAAGTCAGTAATTTTTAAACAATCCATCTAGAAAAAAAATGTTTCAAACATGCAATAATGCTATGCTGGTGGTCAATTTTATTTCCGGAAATGGTAAGTTCCCAACTCTAAAATGACATTGCACAGTGTACAAACATACACGACACCATTATTTGACAGTAAATTGTCATCAACCAATTAAAGAGTCTTCCTAAATAGCAGGTGTTAGTCAAGAGTTTGGACAGTTGACACGCGTTGAAGACATGCAACTGTTCAATTCAATTCAACTCAGTACCCTACAGTCAGCAACTAAATGCCATATGGTAGGGGGGTCGAGCCCATTTTCAG
>JAQGAO010001901.1:0-21994 GCA_034697705.1 Ommatoiulus sabulosus | reverse complement strand
TCTCCTGAAAATGGGCTCGTCCCCCCTACCATATGGCATTTAGTTGCTGACTGTAGGGTACTGAGTTGAATTGAAAAAAAATTGAATTGAATTGAATATAGAGTATGTAGTGTTGCAAAATTCTTTATATCAAACTTAGTTTTGCATTATATTATTGCCAGTATTAAATTCCTCTAAATCAGTTTTGCATCATATGAAACTCCTCTTCATGGTACTAATTTTGCTGGATTGCTGTTTCGTAAACACATCCCTCTTTGGTTTCTGAAAGAATAAATTATTCATTTTTTCCAAATATTAATAACCATTACCTTATTCGCGGCTTGAAATGTCCAGCACTATTGTGCATTTGGCCACGTTTTCACAGAAAGGTTTGATAGCATATCCACTTTCACTTATGTTTACTGTATAGAACTCTTTTGGTAAACATAGAATTTGAAGTACAGTAATAAATAGTGGGTGAGAGGTGATAAATTCGTGATTACTACGTTATATACTTTCGTATTTTAAGCAGTATACTAGCTCTAAGTATTTTTAATCTGTCAGGTATTCCAGTCGTGGTGTTATAAACATATCTATGTAACGTAGTTAAGGCAAAGCATGTTTATTTAGTATTGTAGTCTTATTAGTAACATTGGCAGCTTAAGGTGGTGTTTCTTAGGATCAAAACTTTGGTATTTCATGTTTAGTGGTTGCTCCATATGTTGGAGTCGGAGTTCAAAGAGTGTTTATAGTGTTCAAATATCCCGATGAAAAAATCCATGTTTTGTGCAACTGAACGATTAAGAAGTTTATATAAATAACAGTTTAAAAGGTAGTCATGGTTCCGCTTATTGCGTTCTTCTGAAACTGCTTACATTATTTACTAAGGGGGATATGCATCTTCCCCGACAACATGTTTTTTTCCGCATAGCTCAGAATCCAAACTAAATATAGAAAAAAATTATTTTGCTGTTTTCAAGTCACTGTGGAAGTGCATATAGGGCCCCGGAAGTAAATCATGCTTCGCTTTTTTTTCTGAAAGTTTTAAATTTAGATTTGTCATTTATTGTTCGAAATCAATTCATTTGTCCTATGTACTTTCGATTTACTCCCCACAAATGCGTGAAAAATGCCCCTTTTCGAAGCCCTCCTATCCTAGACGACCATCTTTAATCTCTGAAGCATGTCGTAATGGCGAAAAAAATGCGAAATTTATTTTTACGGGCTATTAATGGATATTAGCTAACATTTAACGACGAGAGCGCAACTATAAAAAAGGAATTTTCCGTTTTTTATTTGACTAAAATGATCATGCGTCTTTTTTGACAGTCCAATACATCAGGGACTTCACTGGATCGCCGGGTTTTGCCTGATTTGCCTCGTAAAAAAAGGAAATTGCTGAGAAGCACTTAAGAACGAGCTGATCACTCGTTTAATGCCCTCTTAATTTGTGGAATATTAATGACTAGTTGCGCGGGTCTTCATTAACATTTTCCGATGTTTAAATCAGGATTAAAGGCGAGATAGCCACTGAAATTGTTCTCGGAAAGCTGGTGGCAGCTCCTAATAATTGAAGAAGATAGATGCATTCGGAAATTCGAATTGAAGTTGTGTCTTACGTACATTACTTGGATGCTAGCATGGTTTGCCGTTGTTCAGGGGCAGGTGACTTTCCGAAAGGCTAGCATCCAGGAACATATAGCGACTTTGACAGGTGTTCTTAAATAGTGTTAGTTCTGTAATCATTCTTTATTACATTTTCAAATCTGAAAAAATTCTAGTAAATGAAGTCACAAGCTAGAGATCGTAACTTGCATTGCACGGATGCTAGCATGGTTTACCAGCATTCAGGGGCAGGCGACTGCAAGGCTAGCATCCAAGACAACTTAATTAGCGGCTTTGACGAGTGTTCTTAAATATTTCAAGTTCTGCGTGTAGATGTTTAAGTTATTTTTTAGTTTTAAGTAACGCGTACGAGAGTCAATTACACTTTAAAGTTTGAAAGGATTGTAGTAAAATAAGTCCGGAGAGTCGCACTTTGCATTACACAGATGCTTGCATGGTTTGCCAACGTATGGGAGCATGCAACTGCCAGGTTAATATCCAGGAAAACGTAACGACTTTGACAGGTGCTCTTAGGTAGTGTTATTACTGCATAGTAATAAGAAAGTTTTTTGATTAACTGTAATTATCCCTGATTACACTTTAAAATCTGAAAGAATTCTAGTAAAGTAAGTTACAAGAAGCGCAACTTACATTACATTGCTCGGATGCTGGCGTAGTTTGCCTACATTCAGGCGCAACTTAAATTACTTGAAAGCTATCATGATTTGCCTACAAACTTAAGACAAACTCAGTGACTTTGACAAGAGTTTTTATTAAAAGTTGTGTAAGTATTGCATAGTGAAGTTTAAGTTGTTTAATTCACTGTAATCAATCCGCGCGTGGATCTATTACGTCTTAAAATCGGAATGAATTCAAGTCAAAGAATTCGTTAATTTTGCTTTCTGGATAAATCTGAGTGAAATCGAGAACATATTGCCATCTATAACTTGATGTTTTTATCACTCTACAGTATAAGAATAACTTTATTTTAATAAGCAGGCTCTAAAATTAGTCACTGATAAACTTACTGTATATTGATAATTCTATGGTCACGTGTTTTTTATTGGCTCTTAGTGCACTATAAACCTAGGCGTCCATAAACGAATGTGATGGATGCTCGCGTCTTATTGGATCTGGAATATTTTTCATTCGATTCTAGGAAAAAAAGTAAGAGAAACTCAGAATAATTTACAAGTATTCACGCTTAAGGTGGGTCAGTCGCACAAAGGGTTGACTTTTACGATCGGGGCGTTTGTCGATGAAAATTGAGCGGTGAAAAATACTCCTTAATTTCGCAAACTTGATCAGACTTTTAACGAGTGGCGCGTTCGCCACATTTACAACCCATAAATTTTATTTTCGTGGATTTTTGGATTGCTTTTTGGCGTATTTTCGCGACTGATTTGGCCATCACCGAGGGTAAATATCGGGTATTATTGCGTGGACGCTATAAGGGCACCACGCCCACGTTTCAATATCGAGATCAATATGAATAGCTGTAAATATTGTAATTTCGAGCAGCCTCGGTCACCTCGAGATCGCTCCCCGCAAAGGTGCTACATTTTTATGGCAAGTTTTTACTAAATTTTATGAGCAAATTGGGGTCCTAAAAGCTGTCCCATTATTTAGCATCATCCAAGGTCTTCTCCAAATTTATTACCGTCAACTTCCTTCAATCTGATTGAAATTTATTAAGTTGGAACTGCGTAATTCAATTTTGAAATTGGATGGCAAATTAACGCTCCTCGGTTTCCCGGCAAGCGAAAATGGCCTTCGGGAGGCCCTTCGTAACAATTTCCAAGCCAGCCTCGTTGGAAATTTTCGACTTTTTCTGGATGCAGCTTCTGCTAATAAGTTTAGATGCTCATGAGTTCGTACAGGTCGCCCTAATTTACGAATTCTGTCTAGACCAGAAACGAACGCGCGTTGTTTATACACATATATGTTTTTGGGACTGTTCCTGAAATCCCCTGAAACTTTGGAGCGAGTTCCCGTAGCGTTGTTCGTAGAAAGCCACGTCCACACTGGAAGAAACATAGAGAAACTTCCTGTTTCTGTTGCTTGTTCCTTCAACTTGTTCCTATAAAAAGCGGTAAAGATCAAAGTAAATTTGGCCACATGAGTGAACATTTCTGTTTCTGTGAGATGCTGCACGTACAATCCTATTTTGTGTGTCCAAGAGTTCTGTGCATGATGTGCATCATACTGTTACTCTGAAAACCAGCAAACCGTTGCAGGCTGCTCCTTCAAGTTGCGTGTCTGGTATATAACTGGCAACAATTAGCAACAAACAGTTTCTCTGTCTTCTCCACACTGTTTCATTACGTTGCATGTCTGGTGTGGACAAAATGTTTCAGTTATTTCTGGAAACATAGTTATGTAAACGTACTGAAACATTCTGTCCGAACCACTCATGCAACGTATAGAAAGATCGTACCACAGTCTGTTTCCAGAAATAACTGGCAATAATTATCAACAAAAAGTTCTATTATATTTTATATAGACCGTAAAACGCTGTTTCTATACGTTGCATGTCTGTTGTGGACAAAATGTTCCAGTACGTTTACATAAATTTATGTTTCCAGAAATAACTGGCAACAATTAGCCACATAAAGTTCCTCTATATTTTAGCCAGACTGGAGTGCGCTAGCTGTTTCTATACGTTACATATCTGGGGTTGACAAATTGTTCCAGTATGTTTACATAAGTGAATGTTTCCAGAAATAACTGGCAATGATTATCAACAAGACGTTTTTCTGTTTTCTCCAGACTTGAGTACGCTGGTTCTACAGTGTATGTACGTTGCATGCATGTCTGGTGTGGACAGAATGTTCCAGTACCTTTGCATAAGTTTGTTTCCAGAAATAACTGGCAACAACAAGTTCCTCTATGTTTCCTCCAGTGTGGACGTTGCTGTAAATGACGAAATATACGAGAATATAATGCATAGCATAAACAACCGAACAACTTTTAAAACACTTTCGGACTAAATTAGTTGTTTGCAACTTAGGAAGAGGCCGATGGTGCTGCCACCTGGAAAGATGAGCTTGCAGGTCGCGCTACTACGCGATCACTCAATATACAATTGTAGTGTTGCTCCAAAAGCAAATGTTCAGTTTTTTTGTTTATTTTGGGGATGAGGGGGGGAAGAGAGTTCGTTATTTTTTTTTTGCGTGTGTTTTTTGATGAAACCACGAACAGAGTAATGTGTTCATTCAAATCATGGCTCGTTTCAATTCAGAAAAGCTCGTATCTCAGCGTGATTGTTTTCACAGACGTTTTTATGTTCACTTCCGCGTCCACCTTCACGTAATCTCATCGAATTCTTTGTTTATGAGCCATAGTTAAAGTAGGCTCGTGGTTATCTTATTTTGGGCGGGTTGGTTAAAAAACGCACGCAAGATAATCAGAGCTTGTGACTTTTTTTTTTAGAAATGCAAAAGAGCGTTGTTCCTTAATTCTCGTTGCACTTTTATCTCGTAAATGCACAGGTGCAACGGAAATCTGATAACAATGCACGAAACTATGAGAATTTTGAGAGCAAATTTGCCATGTTTGGTCCCACCCAGTTGAATGACACGAGTTACATAATGCGTTAGACAATCTCCTTTAGGCTTTTTGCCATTTTTTTCTCCCCAGAAATTGCATTTCTCAGTGTATTGACTCCTGCTAATTTGGCTACAAGCGTCTTTATTACAAAAAGTCCATTAACTGCTTTTAATGGCATATTGCATGAAATTTGACGACGCAGATTCTGCAGCCAATCCCATTTCCGGCATATTATTTATGACGGGAATGATATACCCGAATTAAAGCCATATCCCTTATTAAGCTTTTTGATAAAGAGATGTTATGCAACGAATGAAATTGAGGGCCTAAATGCCAGAGTCAAACTCTCGTAGTACGTAATAAGCGGATGTGTGTTATATGAAGGTACTATTCTTTCGTCTCGCTTTCCAAAAATATCCCCCGACCGACTTAAGGTAGTTATGGAGTTTCGATGTCCAGTTACTGTAAATGTCCTGAAAATGTCCGATTTAATCGAACATATTTTTGAAAGTTTAATCGGACGTATTTTTGATGATTTAATCGGACGTATTTTTGATGATTTAATCGGAGATGTTTTTAAAAGTTTTATAGGACATCTTTTGATGTCCTATAAAATGTCTTATTAAATGATAAGACATTTGTATTTTGGAGATTTAATCCTGAAAATGTCCGATTAAATCGGTTTGTCCCATCAAATGTCCGATTAAATTTTTTTTAAAAAATGCCAAAATATTGTCAAAATATGTCCGATTAAATCTTCAAAACAATTTCCGATGAAATAAACGAAAATACTCGAATAAATGTATGAACAATATGCCCGTTTAAATGGAAGGAAAAATACCCGATTAAATGTTCGAAAGAATGTGCAATTACATTTAGAAAAAAATAAAAATGATGTCATCGATTAGAATTCTTATGACGTCATCCTGTAAACTTCTGATGACGACATTCAAGCATTTTAGTGACGTCATGCCTACGTTTTCCGATGATTACGTCGTTCATACAAATTCTAATGATGACATCATTGATTAAAATTCGAATGATGACGTCATTCGTTAAATTCTGATGATGTTGTTTTTTTCCTTAAATTATGATGATGGCGTCATCATTTACAATGCAGCCCCAGATGTAGTTCTACGTTTTAAAAATGTCATGATAGCACAGCTATCCTTCGGTGTCTTTTTTTTATTCCCCGCTGACTGTCTGCATGGGGTGAAGGTTATTTGAATGACTAATTGCAGCTCAAGATGTGATCCGCTGTCTAGGGTATTTTTTGTGCAACTTGACTAATGAAATGTTTAATGATAGTGGCATGATTAAACGTTCATAGCTAATACGAAATTAATAATTCTCATCGGGAGGCTTTACATAGTGAGAATACGGATAATAAATGAGTTTCTTTCTTATTAAAAAAAATGTTTTTGTCTAGATCTATAGCAGTTTTTGAAGGTTTCATCAACCTAGAACTTGTCATATGGACTTCTTGAAAACATGTGACATTCCTTCGAGTTCTCAAAATCAATTACTTTCTTAAACGATACTGCCTTGTCATAATTATAAGTCATCGTCGATCAATCCGTTGGAAAGGATTTTGAGTTAATCGAATGGTACTCAGTGTCTTTCGAAGATTATTTAATCTCACATCGAAAAATATGCTTTAGAAATATACTTTCAGAACTGCAATTTTTGTAATAAAAATGTTTTTGAAAATATATTTCGGTATTTTTAGCTTTTAAAAGTTATTAAAATACGTGTAGATTGGAACGTCCAAGTAATTTTCATCGTGCGAATGTAGTTTTAAATACATTTTCATAAGTAAATATAATATATACATGTACTCATCATAAAAACATTTCAAAATTTATTTAAAAATATCCAAAAAATGCATTCTTGAGATGACATTTCATAAGATATTTTACAATAACATTTAAAATACATTTATATTGTTCTATACAAATTTATTGTGCATTACGTTATGGTACAAATTTTGCAGTTTTTTTAAATGTACTTTCAAATGTTAGCCTCGATAGTAGAAATGTTACTACTGATCATTATCTTGTTAGCAACTCATCGTTCATATGCAAGCTTGATAATATCGACTAATATTGATCTGCTTTGATATTTGAAATTGTCTAAAATATAATTTAATAAATACAATGTAAATAATAAATGTTGCAGTGATTTATATTTTAATATAATTTAGATAGGTTTTTTATTTAGATAGCATTTCTTCGGGATGCGTTTTTCTAAAAAAATTGGAATAATCCATAATCAAAACCTCTTGGTAAATACATATTTTATAATCCTTTTAGATGTACGTATTTTTTCATATTGCATCGTTGAATAATGTTACCTAAAATGCATCACTGCATAAATTTACATAAATGCATTTGTAGTGCATCCCCATGAGTTACGTTATAAAATGTATTTTCATTAAAATATATATTTTACAAAACATATCAAGAAACATAAATTTAATGTATGTTTTAAAAAATATATTATAGTAAATGACTTTATGAATAAATGGTTAATGTCAAAAATTGATTTTATCTTATGAAACATTTTTATTATTATTAGTTAATTTTTATTTCGATGTGGGGATGGCTGGTTTGAAATTTCGAATTTTACCTATTTTCTCCCAATACTTAAGTCAGTCGGTCTTACATTTGATAGATCCGTACTTTTCTGCCTGTTCGAATAGATGATGAATTGGGATGAATAATAATAATAAAAAAACTGTCAATTTCCGTGAAGCAATCTTGGTTTTCATCACACATAACGGAAATCGATTTAATACATCTTTAATTACTTTTGTTCCTACACAGCGCCGCGCGAGAGATGTACAGTTTTAATGAAAAAATTTAATGAGTTTTTTAATTGGCATCTTAGGTTCTTTATTATTGCATCCTAGGATATGCTTGTACGCAAGTAGGGTTCATGACATAACCATCGTTGACATTTCTTGATTATTGCCGAGCTTGAACACGGAACGAAATTAGGAAAAGTTTTCTCGAGTCAAACAAGAGCAAGCTAGTTTAATTACGTCGAAATTGGGGTTTCCGTGACGTTGTTTTGGTAATTATGGCAATAAAGGAGACGAGAAAACTTTAATTTTAGGGGTGCATTCTTGAAATAAGATTACATCCATGGCCCACCCATAAAGGGATGTCTCGGGTAATTTGCTTTGTCCTTGCGGACCGGTGTGTGGATCATCTGAATTCCTTCATCATTGTGTGAGCATCATTTTGGAAATTTACAAAATTGTTGTTTATTTCCGGCTTTTTATATATGATTCAATGTTAACTGCACGTCCCCGTTATTAACAACGCTCGGCACAATTTTGAATTCAATACTCTCAACCGAATTTAGAGAATTCGATCATTTGAAATTGGCCAATTTGGACGTCATATTGTTAAAGTCCTGTGTGCACGTCCTTCTATCTACTGTGCAGAATGCATCATAGATGGCGTTGGTATTGTAAATGGATTCAAGAGTTGGATATTGGAGCAAACATCCAATTAATCTAAGCGCCAATTTGGGCATCTTTTTCTGTCATGTTTCTGTCGCCATTTTTACGTTTGGCAAATTTTATCTCCATATTGTTGCAGCATAGTGCGTTGTTTTATTTATCTGCTCATAATTCATCATAGATGGCGTTGGTATTTTGAATGAATTCAGCGTTTGGATATTGAAGCAGAAATGCAATCTACGCAGCTACGCTCCATTTTTGGCCTTATTATTCTGTCATGTTTCTTTCACTATTTTTTTCATTTGGTGGTGTGAAGACCATTTTTAGCCGAACGTCGTCTGTTACTTACTTCATTGGTTTGATAGATATTCTTCGTAATTGACTCTATTTTCTAATTGTTGTTTATATGTCAGTATTTTTTGCATGAAGTGAGGAATCATAAACACTAGATTTATATTCGACGTTTATATTTTTGAAATGGCGACCTTATTAAATATTTCTCAAACATTATGCCTACTTGCTTGCATGATACAAAAATGATTTTATGATTACTCATCTAATTCAAAAATACTGAAATATATACAAAAATTAAAAAATAAAGCCAGATTCCTAGAATATCAATCAACCAAATAAAGTAGCAGACGACGTGCTTAGGTTATTACACGTAGAGGGGGCAAAACGCCGTAACATGCATGTTTGACACCCGCGGGTGACAGACCCGCTCAACCTTATCCCACTCATTCCCCCCCCCCCCCCCTTCATCCTTGCCCCACAACAGTATTGTACAACATAAATTATGACATTCTAAATTATAGGAAATTTTTAAATGAACACAAAATTGTGTCTGCTTCAAAAATTGCAAAATTGTCCTCTAATAAGTTTGAAAACTTTCCAAATTGACCTACAGTATGAAAATTTTGAATGATGATTTGGAAAATATTGCAAAATTAAGAGAGAAAAATATTGAAAATTTTGCAAAATTAAGAGTGGAAAATATTGAGACTTTTGAAAAATTAAGAGATGATAATATTGAGAATTTTGCAAGGAAAGTAGTGAGAATGTTGAAAAATTGAGGAAAATATTGATAAATGTGCAATTAGGAAATCTTGAAAAATTAAGAAAGGGAAATATTGAGAATTTGGTAAAATTAACCTCGGAAAACGTTAAAATGTTTGCAAAATTAGCCTCGGAAACTGTCAAAAATTTTGTAAAATTTACCTAAAAACAATATTTATAAAAAATTGACGTGATCTCAATATTACAAGAACAAAAATTAAATTTGCGTGACGAACTGTATATACTGTATATCTTTTTTCTTTTTTGCGCCCCCTTACCCTCGGCGCCCGGGTGCAGTCCACCCTCTGGCACCCTCGAATGCCAGGCACCCTCTATCCTGAGAAGGGTATCAAACATGTTGCGGACAAAAATTATCTTCACAGTGGCACTGTTCCATAATACATTCTGTGTTTATGGTTGAACACGGCCTATCGTTGAACAGTGCCCTAAAACCTAATATAATATGAGCTGAAGCTTCGTTCTACATTTAACTAGCTTAATATTATGTCTTTGCGATTTGATTCGAAGCAAGAAGCTCTAAATTAGCATTTAATGCTATTGCAGTACCCCTAAAACGAGATAGTTGGCTTTTTATGGGCAACTTTTTACGCGATTTGAACATCACGAGGAGAAAAGAAAACGGAAGTTGCATTCCCTCAATGATAAACGATCTCAATCTTTTTACGGCAAACAGATTTCGAAAATGGTTTTCTGACTTTATGAGCCGTGGATCCTCCCACCACAAACCATCGTTTGGTTAGGCCCGAGTATTATTGGATGTGTCAGACGACTGTCACCCCTCACACTCGGCCTGAGTTGCAATCTGAAAATCATTAGTGCCAAGTTATCAGTTTTGCTGATGGAAACAATTTCTGGCGAGGATGCCCTTTGAACTTTGAGTGCAAGGCTGTAATGCAACCCTCTTGGGAAAATATGACATTCTCTGGCCTTGTAGTTTTATCATAAACAACACAGGGCTGAATTTGATCCATCGGAGGAAATAAAAAAGCATTAAAATCAAATCAATCTTTTTTTTTCGTAGTATAAAATGTGTCAGCTAGTTAGAAGGTGCTGCAGTTTCGCATGCAACCACAGTTTTCAGTTTAATTTTTGAGGATACATTGTACTTCAAATTTCTTTTGCTCAACATTTGGCATTTGGCATTGCGACACGGGTTCGTATACCTTTTCATATCAATAACTGAACATGTATATTACTTGAGACAAATAATTTTCAAATAACCAGCTCAATCTTTGCCTAAAAAGTCGTGCATTCGTTTTATTTCTTAAAATTTTAAAAATTGTCAAACTAAAATGAAACTATGGATGAACAACCCCCCCCCCCCTCGATTAAATGTTCCAATGAATGTACCATTACTGTAAATGTTCTAAAAATGGGGCATTTTTAATGAATGACGTCATCAATTAAAATTCTGATGGCGGCATCCAGTACTCTTCTGATGATGACATTCTTAAAATTTTAGTGGGGTCATTCATGCATTTTTGATGATTACGTCATTCTGACGATGACATCATTCATTAAAATTCGGATGATGACGTCATTTGTTAAATTACGATGATGTTGTCGTTCCTTAAATTCTGATGATGTCGTCATCATTTACAATGCAACACCAGTTGCACTTCTACGTTTTCAGAAATCCGGTGTCTTTTTTTTAAATATCTGAACATTTTCTATGGATATGTCTTCCGAGGGTAGATGATGTAGATGTTCTTTCAAACTTTCTCAGTTAAAATCACGACATTTATTCCGTTTCTTTGATGTAGCACCAAAAGCATGCATGGATCTAATTTTGCATTTTTAGCAAATGTTTTAAGGCATATGTTCTGATACCTTTTTTATTTCACTGTGTTGAAGATTAAAACTGTTGAGGTAAAGTAATTTGTCACCAGCGTCGTTTTCGAGATTTCCTGCGACGATATTAGCTGACATTGAGAGAATTATTACCCTAGTGGACAAATCCACCGCAAATTGTGTCTTGATCTCTATTTATTGGTGAGATTACAAACGCGCTAAACGAGACAGGACTGCAGGTTTGAGATTACGCCAAACATAAATTTGCTTTCTTCCCCATATATGTAAGGCTTTAGTGGTCAACGAAAATGCTTTGGAATGATCAATGACCAACGCACTGCTTATACTTAAGTGTACAATAAATATATGTATATGCAACATAATACTACTGTACTGACCGAACTAACGCGTAACGAACTTGACACGATATTGTCTAAGGACATACATAACTGAGTTACATGACAGGTATCATTACTGATCATCATTATTGTCATCATTCTCAAATAATTTTTTTCACAAACTTGAATCGAAAAAAAAAGTTGACGGCAATCATTTTCTTAAATTTGCGCAATATCATCCCACATCTAAGTCAAAATACCTAGTTATACATTTAAAAAATATGTTTGACATGCAAAATATATTTCAAACTCAGTTACTATAATATATTTTTTTTTCAAAAATACATAAAATTTATGTTTCTTTACTGTAAATGTTTTGTAATATAAATTTTTATATGAAACTAAATTTTACAAGGTAACTTTAGAGCAATTCCATTTAGGCAAATATTTTCAGCGATGCATTTAAAAAAGCATTATTCAAAAATACAATATGAATAAATGTATGTCTAAAAAGATTATAAAATATGTTTTTCAAATAGGTTTAGATTATAGTGATTATTCCAATACATTTAAAAGACCGTATCACGAATAAATATTTTGTTGAATATATTTCAATTGAATAGTAATAAAAATTGCCGCAAAATTTAATATTTGCAGTGTATTTTTGAAATCATATGAGCCTGTATAATGATACAATCCTATTTCAAAGACCAATCATATCAGTATTTGTCCATGTAATTAAGCATGCGTGAGAACGGTTGCTAACAAGATAATGATCATTAGTAACATTTCTACTAACGAGTCTAAATTTTGAAAATATATTTGTTAAATGAATTTGTAACTGCATTTATATAGTACATTGGAAATGTATTTTAAATGTTATTGTAAAATATCTTATGAAATACCATCTCAAGAATGAATTTTTTTTGGATATTTAATATATACACTTATATTTACTTATGAAAATGTATTTGCATTTAAATCTATATGTATATGTATTTGCTTTTAAATCTAGTTTAAAGCCAAAAATACATTTCTCCGAAATCTTATTTTGAAACAACGTTTCTTATTACAAAAGATGCATTTCTTAAAACATACTTCTAAAGCTGTATTTTCAATGTGAGTATTTTTGAGAAGTTCGTCAGAAAAAATTAGTGTAAAGTTTCCATAGCTTTTTTAGCCAAGATACCCAGCTTCCATCGCCAATTGAAATCAATTTGGTGAATCATCGGAGAGGATAAATGACAAAAATTGGTAAATTTCCAGAATGTGATTTCTTCCCAGATTGCAGAAGATGTCCCCCGAGTCTTCTAATAACATTGAAAAGAGAGTTGAACTTTCTATTAAATCCGACATGGGTGAGGTTCAGTCTAAATTGTTCTTGTATCGACTTTTAATTGCGACTGTATCGGCTTGGACAAGTTATTGATTGGCCTGTCAGAAATGATGCAGTGGTTCCGTGGCACGGAAAGGGGGGTGGGAACGGGCCACATGATTAATGCCATTAATCGATTTCTTAAGTTTCATGTCTCAGTCATGTAGGAGCACAGATTGGCGATATATTGCTTTTTTCCCCCGAACAATGTCAATTTATGTGTTCGTCAGGGTCTGGGTATAAGTAAACTTAGTGTTAGTTCTATACATGGATGGACACCGGTCAGTGGAAATGGACCTGATTCCTCTGGGATCTCTAAAATCAGTTGTCTGTCGCAATTACGGTGCTAGGAACGAATGGAGCGGTACTCAGGCAGGCACTAATCCGGCAGACAGTAATCATCATCAACTACATCCAGACTAATTATAGTCGTAGGATTAGAAAAATGCTATCGATATTTGAGAAAAGTTGGGATTAGATGACACTTGAGAAGGTTAGTTTTATGTGCTAATTGACAGTTTTAGGAACTGCCATTGATAGTTTAATAGTTTTAGGTTCGGAGTTTGATTATTTTGAATAACTATCGAGCTTTAATTTTATATTATTAGTTTTTAAAATTACAACCAAAAAAACTATATTAAAAACAGGGCTCCCCCAGATCTGGAAAAAACAGGAACCTGTGAAATATCTGGAGGAATTGGAAAGAAAGATTTATTTTAAAAAGGTAAGGGAGAATCAACGTATTACTGTTGTCTCAATCTATAACGTGGTTAGCTCAGGGGCCATTTGCAAGCCTTTTAAAAATTTCCCAGTACAAATTTGCAAAATTGTTAACAATTTCTGACGACAAATTTGCAAAAGTTGGAACAGTTTTGGAGTACAAATTTGCCCAAAAAATTATATTTATCGAGAACACATTTGCGAAATTTTCAACTTTTTCGAGGACAAACTTGCGAAATTAACAACTTATTTTTCGAAGATATATTTATTAAAGTTTGAACCTATTTCGAGGATAAGTTGGGAAATTTTGGGAAATTAAGCAAGAAAACATTTTCCAAAATTTTCAGCCTTTTTCGAGGTCGAACTTGCAAAATTAACAAAACCTTATCCGAGGACATATTTGCAAAATTTTGACCCTATGTCGAGGATAAATTTTCAAAAATTTCAACCGTTTTCGTGGACAAGTTTGCAAAGTATATTAAACCATTCGTAATACAAATTTGCAGCATTTCTAACTTTTTTCAATCACAAATTTGCACAAATTTTAACTATTTTCGATAACAAATTTACATAACTTCCAATCTTTTCCGATGAGAAATTTTAAGTATTTTCCTAAGACAAATTTATAAAATTTCCATAATTTTCTTATTCTAATTTTGAAAATATTTCGAAATTATCATTAGTAACATTTCCCAAATATTGAACTTATATTGAACCAAAAAAAAGTATTTCTTTGTCGCTTTTGCAACATCGTGGATAACATTGTCATTGTCATGGTCAGGGAAGTGCAATATGAAACTTCTGGAGAACCCTGATAATGGTTTGTATTTCTACCTTAGAGGTTTGAGAAATATTTCTTCCTGTTTTTACCAGTTCACAAAAAAAATTATAATTTTGGCCGGTCCGCAAAATATTTTTTTACCAAATTTTGAAGGTCCATAGGGGTCAAAAGTTTTGTTAAACACTACTTCATACTGTATATTTCTTCAGCATTATAATTATAAAATGCTTATCTACACACTATCGATTGTGTCTATGCAATTACGTATTAGCTAGGACAAAGAAGATTCAACTTATCCACAAAATTGATGATGTTTTTCAAAATGTCAACAGCTTCCACCATACCATGTTCAAACAATTCTTTCTTTTCCTCGATCGTTGGATTTGTTTACTCACATTCCAAAGAATAGTTCAATGGAGGAAGAGTGCAAAATTATTTGAGCTGTTGCCAAATTCGCTTGATGTTTTACCAGAAATCTTGTAGAGAGGCAAAATGGAACTTCTGGATTACTCCTCTGGGGCTCTTTCCTTCACTCTTCAACGGTTATGCGCTGTCTATCATAGACCACTTTGTCTCAGTGCCCCAAATTTGTAATGGCAGCCATTGAAGAGGGTTTAATGGGGCTGGACATGGGATCAGTATTTCATGGCCAAGCAAGGTATATCAGCTTTTCCTATTTTGCCCATGCATCTTATTCAATTTGCGGACATTCTGCTGATGTACTTAAGGTCTTCAACGAGTTGCCTTGCCCGCAATTTATGACATTCCTTGCCCGTTAACGCTCTTTATTTTACAACCTTTCTCTCCAGTTTTTTTCCTTGGAAAAATCGTCCTTCGGCAATTTCATCTCTTGTTTCACGTCTGTCTCGATGCACCCAAAGATCACTTTTTTATGACGGACAATTAGATGATTTATGGACACCAGTTTTTCGATAAAAATACATGGTTTCATTCAATGTCTTCATGCAGCCCTATTCGTATTTATCGCAAAAATAGTGGGCCTTAACCCATTGCATCGCTTGGCCAACCGTGAAATTTCCACTCCATTGGATTTAGGAAATGGCCGTGGCGTGTTTTAACCAGAAGAAATAAAAAAACTGGCTGTTCGCGCGGGAAAATGTCGGTGCGGGTTTGTTTTTAGATTTCAGATTATTTTCAGAAGTTGGCCACGGGCTATTTATGACGAGCCGTATAAAGGAGTGCACTCTCGCAAATGCAACTGCTTGACCACGAGCTTCTTAAGAGCTCCAAAGACATCCAAGACCATCATGCGTTTGCAATGCCTCTTCAGGCAAAATTTAGTACTACCAACTACCGCTGCCTAGCGATGCATGGCGCTGGTACTTTTGTAAAATTACAACGTCAATCCCGAACAGTTTTAAGATGTCCATACATCTCGTCACGTGTTTCTTGCTGCAAAAAAAAGAAAACATTCAGCACGTAAGGACTCCGGAGATAGCTGTGCTATCCTGCAATTTTAAAAAACGTAGAACTACAGAACATCTGGGGCTGCAGTGTTCGTGATGACGTCATAATCATAATTTAAGTAATAATATCATCATAATGTAACAAATGACGTCATCATCCAGATTTCAATGAAGTTTATGTCATCATCATAATATCTATGAATGACGTAATCATCAACAAACGTACATACATGAATGACGTCACTAAAAATTGTATGACTGTTTACTGTATATTGTATGTATGTTTATTGGATGACGTCATTCATTACAAATGACCTGTTTTTCGGACATTTAATCAGGCATTTTTTCGGACATATAACCTGAAAATAATCTGACGTAATCGGACATTTAATCTGATGTCCTAAAAATGTCCGATAAATTTCACACAGTGAATGACGTTGCCGTCCAAAAATGTTCTGAATTACGTCATCAGAATTTTACTTGATGACGCCATTAATAAAAAAATGACCCAGTTTTTTTCGTACATTCAATCGCGAATTTTAACTCAACACACGACCAAGAAACACAATTCAAATTTATGTGCACTTCAATCGCACTTTTTTTTCGGATATTTTTGCTGAATTTTTTTCAATTTTTGCAGTACCTGTATTTTGCAAAACTTCAACAACTTTTAGTTTCGTCAAAGGTCACCAGGTGACGTAAACGATCCATGATAACATAAAGTGGCACTACTGTCATTTAGCCGAAACTATGATAAGGCAAGTTATGTCGTTATTGATACTGCATATAAGCTCACTGCGCTGGACTTCATTATTTCCTAGATCGGTAATTGACGATTTTTAAGTTGTGCCGCTTCTGAAGCTGTGGTGCGATAGGACGATTGCGTGGCAATACAGCCCAAAGTGCTAAATTTTAATAACTAAATGGAAGCCATTGAGAAATTAACCAATTAGCTAATGAAGTTGTCCAATCATGTACGTTTTAATGATACCTTCCACCACCTTCATGGTCGATTTGGACAGCCTGAAGGAGGTGGTGACGTCCCTGAAACCCAAAGTTGGTAGAAAATTCACGAAAAATGCGAAAATAACTTTCCATTACGGTAGTGCATATCCTGATGGATACTTGGCGAGAAGCCATTTTGTGCCATTAGTAATGATGCAGCCCATGGCATTTGAGAGTTACCATTGAGAGTTACCAACTTCATTGTGTGTGAAATCCCTGTTTACCGTTTGAGTGCCCCCTGGCACTTCAGTAGAAACTGCTGCGACGGAAGTTAACCACAATTTAACCCTCAGAGTATTTTCCATGATTTATAAGGTTTTCATCAAGCTAAAACTCACGGAGCATTCCAAAATCTAACCCCTAGTCCCTGAAGAAACATTGAATTTGGATGAGAAATGCCGCTGGGTAACGCTAAGCTTAGAATTTTTTTTTTCAGAAAAATGCCTTCTGGGCTATATGAAGTAGAAGACGAAACTTGCAAGAATTCCAGTTGTAAAACAGCTAATTCTTTTAAAAGTAGGAAAAAGGGGAAATTTATATTAAACGTTAGAACAAATTGTGCATGGTAACTACATGAAAAACTTGTGATCCCATCCACAGAAGGAATGAATTTCAAACTGCATTGAGATTTAGACAAGTTTTCATTTCATGATGCATTTCAAAATGTATTCCATAATGCATCCCCAAATGTATTTCATAATGTGCTCCCAAATGTATTTCATAATGTGCTCCCAAATGTATTTCATAATTAATGATCTCCAAAATTTATTCCATAGTGCATATAAAAATGAATTCCATAGTGGATATCAAAATGTATTACCTAGTGCATATCAAAATGGATTCAATAGTGCATATCAAAATGTATTTCATAATGTATTCCAGAATGCATCCAAAATGTCTTTCATAATTTATTCCAAAATGTCTTTCATAATTTATTCCAAAATGTATTTCATAATGCATCCCAAATTGTATTCCATAGTGTACTCCAAAATGTTTCATAATGCTTTCCAAAATGTATTCTAATATATTTCAAAATGCATCCCAAAATGTATTCCATAATGCTTCACAAAATTTATGTCATACTACATTACAAAATGTATTTCAAAATACATGTTATAATGTATTTTAAAATAAATAAATTTTTAACTGCATTTTCGTAAAGCAGTTTTAATTGCATTTTGTGAAATATTTTGAAATGCATTTCACAAACCCAAATACATTTAGAAGTGTATTTTAAAATTCGTTCCACAAATTTCAAACTCATTTTGAAATGATTGAAATAAATTTTATTATTTCGAATGGCCTGCACAGAAGAAATGCATTTGAAATGCATAATTCATTTCAAAATGTATTCCATAATGATCTCCAAAATGTATTTCATAATGCATCCCAAGATGTATTCCTAAATTAACGTATTTTAAAATTCATCCCGAAAATGTATTCCATGTTTCCTCACAAAATGTATGTCGTACTACATTACATGTCTATCAAAATACATATTATAATGTATTTTAAGATGAATTTTAAAATGCATTTTCGTAAAGCAGTTTTTTATTGTATTTTGTTTTATATTTTTGAAATGCATTTCACAAATCCAAATACATTTAGAAATATATTCTAAAATTCGTTTAAAAAATCCAAATTCATTTTGAAATGTTTGAAATAAATTTTACTATTTGAAATGCATTTCAAAATAACCAAAGTTTTCCTTGGTGGTATTTATCATTGATTATTACAAAAATCAAATTATCGACGTCTATGTCTATGTCCGATGTCTTGGAAAGAAGATTGAATTACAATTTCAATGAATGTTGATGCTCGGCGAATAAACAGTCTTTAAAGTTTTGCTCGAAAATCAACAGATTGAAGTTACTCATCAAACAGAAAATACGATTCGTACTTTTTCTGCACTTTATGAATAATGGCCACGGAGCTGGATCAACAGTTCGTTGAAAACCCAAGACGAAATCGAAATATTCTAATGAATCGTTGTAGGCAGAGCTGTGTTTGCCGTCTACTCGTGTTAATGGATATACTAATGGCTCCATTGGAATATTTCCCCTGAGTTTGATGTTTCTGAGCGCTTAAAAAGACTTTCAATGGATTTTTGAACGGCGTTTCCATCCAATGGCAGTATTGCACTATTCTGTGTGCAGAGATGTTCGTGGACTGATGGCTACTGATGGATCCAGACAACAAACGATGGCAGAGAGTAGACCTTAGAATAAGGCACCAACTTCCCTAATGGACGGTCTCCTGAGCTATAACCTATATACATTTTTTATGTACCCTATATATTGTATCCACTTTTTTTTTCAATTGAGTTCCACGTGTTGGCTGCCCATTGGTCATTGTTGCCTCGTATAAAGTGGACAGCGGGGCATTGAGTTTTACGATGCTGCAAATGTGGTAATCAGGTCCTCCAGTTGAAGGCCATCATCGCAACTAACCTTCCAGTTATGGAACAATTTCCGATAAAACATTTCCAAATTATCCATAAAAGATTTCAAGCCGAGATCCATGTCCCCGGAATATATATGGCGTAACCCATTCTGATGCAATCTGCTCGGACGGTGGAATTTCGCATAGATGTACGATCACGTGGTCGGTGGTGGATTTATGTGGCTTAGGCGCTTATTTAATTTCCGCATTTGGGCAGAGCAGTGGGCGGTCGGCGCTCGAAATAACCGAATTAACATTCTATGCAATGAGATGGTCAAGCGACTTGTGCGAGGAACATTCGTAAAATTTCAGTAATTTTGACGTCTGCCTTTCCAACTGATGCATTCCAAACTGCATTGAGATACACAGGGTGTTCATTAAGTTTAATCAATGTTTTTTTTTAAAAAGCTGTATGGAACAAAAAAATTACTGTAGAAATTCTTTAATCATTCCTAAACGTATTTCAACATTAAAAGATATGTTTCAGAAAGTGCACGTGCTTAAAATTCGAAAGCAAAGATGGACTCCGAGGAGATAGTGGCTCAGCAACGGTCTGCTGTTCGGTTTTTTTTAAAACTTTTGAAGGCATTTCAGGAGCAGAAATGGGTGAATTGTTGACGGTCCTAGTAATGTCCAAACGTTCGGTCTATAAGTGGATTTAAAAATTTAGAAATGGACGGACAAGTGTGAAAAATGCTCAGAGAAGTGGACGGCCAGTGTCTGTCAGTAATGCTGATTTTGAAGCCAACCGACCACTTTTTTAGTGGCGGGAGGGGGGAACAAGCACGCTGTCATAACGATGGGAAAAATGCATCTCGCAAAATGAAAATTTTAAATAACAGATTACGTTTACATGTATTTCTCTACGATATAATGAACATCCCTCTTACTTAAACCCTGCGGTCTGACCGTTCTACAGAAGTATTTACTCGAATTTACATCTTTTTATTTGCCCTTTAAATCCAGGTATTGTTAACGAGAAGCTGGGATCATTAAAACCATACTAAAGGCACAATTTGGATATTAATATGCTGTATGAGCTACTTGAAGCTGGAATGCTGGAAAATCCATAATTTATCTTTGAAAGATGAAGATCTTTGAAATATGAGAATCTTTGAAAACGATAAAATTAATCAAATTATCATATATATTACAACGACAACTATACATGAGTGCTTTCATATTCAAATTTATATTAAAAGAGTATGCGAATGAGGATTCGGCATTAAATTACGTATTGATAATCAATGTACAATGGTCCATGATTGTCCTTTGTGTCATGAACTTATGAGCTTTTTAATGGTTCAGTACTTGTGCGGCAAATTTGTTCATGGCGAAATTTATTTTTCCCTGCAAAAATCATTAGTGATACATTCTATTTAAATATTGCTACGAAACTTGAGTCACAGTATACGTAAGCTTGAGTTGACTATATTGAACGAAACTAGCTTTTTAAATATTGATTTTATTCCAAGAAGTTCATATTTGTCTCATTAATTCCGTTGCGAGCCCCTTAAATCTAACCAATGAGCTGTATTTTATCCAAACACAAAGAATCAAGATATGCACGATGATGGTATTATCTTTTGTATTTTTATAATCTTGTTGCTTGCATATTTCTGAGAAGTTTAAGAGTAATCCTTGTTGTTGTTTGCATTGTCGATGATAATGCTGGTAAACATTGAAGGTTGGTCATAAATTCATGTAAACAGATTACCAAAACATGGTTTTTTTACCCTTTCTATTCCGAATTTACGGTTATTTTTGTTTCCAGTTTGAAAAGCAATTTGTTTACCCTATAAGAATCGACTCTTTGGAATTGGGATAGATGTCTCGTTCTCGGAAATTGCGACCTTTATAGTCATTATTCGTCTGCTTGAAAAGAAGCCTTTTGGATCGTTTTCGTTTTCTATGGTCATGTAGTAGTTCTATCTGTTATTGGAGCAAATGATGGATGATGTTGCAGACATTTTTAATGGCATTTGCCGGGTTCAATTAATACGAGATCCATCATCCATTGATATCCACAGACGAGCATGTCGTGACCTATAATATTGATCTGATATTATTAAATTTGGGAAAGTGGGTGGCTATCTCACGATTAATTTCTGGTGTCTGTCATGTTCCATACTTTACCCTTTGCTTTTGAGAACACTTAACTCGAAGATAGGGTCAAGATCGGCACTTATAATAACAAGAAAGGTTAGGCAGCTACTCACATCTAAATAAAAATACATTGTGATACATATTTATAATACATTTTTGACATGCAAAATATATTTACACAGTCATTTACAATAATATTTTTTTAAAAAAAAGCATTAAATTTATGTTTTTTAATTGATATGTTTTGTAAAATACCCTGGTTGAAGGATCAGTATAATTTTTTTATACTGATAATTGGGACATACTGATATCAGTAACATACTGACATCA
>JAQGAO010001900.1:0-21997 GCA_034697705.1 Ommatoiulus sabulosus | reverse complement strand
CGACACTCTTTTAAGGCCACCTTAAAAAGCTGGCTTTAAAGCTCTTTATGAACGCAGCCTTTAGGTCCAATCTCTTAAACGGTAATAGCTACGAAGAAAACATCAATTAGAAAGTTGTAGGGTGTCGTAAAATTAGTTTAATGGCTCCATTCGCAACATTTAATTATCGATAACCACACAACGAATGACTTCCGGGCTTCTCCTATGTTGGCACTTCCGCATAACGCCGCTACAGTGCGGGAAAGCTCTGGGACGGGGTTTGTTTTAGGAATCGAGCTTTCTCGCAATGTAGCGGTGTTACGCGTGGGTGCTAACATACAAGAAGCCCAGAGGTCATTCGTTGTGTATCGATTAATAATTAAATGCTGCGAATAGAGCCATTAAACTAATTTTTCGGCGCCCTACAACTTTCTAATTGACGTTTTCTTCGTAGCTATTACCGTTTAAGAGATAGGACCTAAAGGCCCTCGAAACGGGCGTCGGGGCCGTAAGTTTCGGGCACCATTAAACTCGGGGCCGTAAATTTCAGGCACCATTAAATTCAGCGCCCCATATGGTTAATTAATATATGTCCCTATTGTTATGATTTTTAATTTTTGCACTCATTTTGGAGATTCAGGGATTTCAACCGACTTTTTAGCCACTTAGATGCATAAAGAATGGCATATAGATTATTTTCCATCAGACGAGCCTGCACTTTCCGTTTAAATTTAAGCCGATTAGAGCAACCGTTTCAAGGCACGTTGCATGGTTACACGAGTGTTTTCTTAAAAGATATTGCATCATCGAAATGTGCAATGTTATAAGATCTTGCACGATTTCGGGGTAAGTTAAGCGTCTGTCTGCTCGCGTGATGCGATACAAGCGTGCGTATACGTAAGCAGTATATATTCGGATAATCGGCGTTTTCATCGATTTGCGCGCATTTGACGCCCAACCGATAATGAAAAATGCGGACATGCATGCAGAAATATTAAATTAAAATGCGGGAACGAGTTTTTCTTGGGCTTATTGGTTTATAGAATATTGCTCCCCGTCGATTGGGACCCTCGGGAATTTAAAATATAAGCCTATACATAGGGCCTATAAAAAGCTATTGTATTTCGGGGAATATCACGCACGATATTTTGGATAAAAATGCATTTTAAGAATTATCTATATTTAATGATTTATTAACAATAAATGCGTGCGTATATACCAAGAGGATAAGCCATCTTTTAACGATGAATGTTAATTATCCGTGCTAACAAGTCGGTTATCCGAGAGGTTGGAAAATGGACAGATAAAAATTAACTTAATTTTATAAGGTGCGCTTGAAAAACTTTTGCGAACATGCAGTGGGAACAAAAACATGTTTTCCAAAAGTTCCTTTTTTTGTAGTTTGGTTATAATGTCCCGGAGGATAATCTTCAGTCCGGTTAATCCGACCCTGGATAATCTTGTTATTTGGGAAAAAAACAACTAATATGCCTCTATGAAATTTTGTTTAAAATATGTCTTAACATACATGCATTCATGCATGTATGTTAAGACATGTGGGAGTCAGGTAACACGGACCAATAGCTTTACGGCCCCTCGATGTTGGCCACCATGCAGTGTTTGGTTGCTTTTCTGTAAAGTGCCATTTACGGACGTGCTTAAATTAGGGGTGTGCTTATTTTTTGGTCGGGAAAACTAACGATGCTCACGTAACGTTGAACTTAAAATGTAAAGGATAGAATAGCACCTCTAGAAATGTCGAATACTACGTATTTGGCATAATTACACCATTTATCCTTTCCAAACCCGGCCGATTTGAATGAATTTGCACGCATAGATTGGCAATAACGTGACGAAACAGCTAAATACAGTTTAAAAATACTCAGGTTCATTCTCTCGGATATCATTCTGGTGTTTGCCGCATTAAACTAGTCATATTAGTGTCTTAAAACGGAAATAAGCACACCTCTAATTTAAGCACGCCCCTGAAATGGCACTTTACAGAAAATCAGCCGAGCAATGCAAGGTGGCCGACGTCAAGGGGCCAATAGAGCTATTGGTCCGTATTATCCGACTCACGCTGTATATACAGTAACATCCTAAAATGTTTTAAAAAAGGAAGTCTTATTATCTGCACAAGATCGTGTTTTAAACGCGTATATTCATGCATAAATTCTGAATATTTTCATACTTATTGTCATGAGCTGTATTACAAAAACTTATAAAAACACGCAGCGAGATGACAACGACAATGTATAGCTCGCTCATTTATAGGCTAAATAATATATAGAGTATATGCAAAGTGAGGCCTATAAAAAGTTTGCAAAAGGTGTAAAATACTCCTCGAGGGGGATTGTAGCTAGACGCGTCAAGTTCATCGGTGGGTCACTGACTGCTTTTAAGATAAAAAAAAATAAAGACGGAGGTCACGCGCACACAACCAGAAATGATAATTTAAAAATTGAGTCACATTTTGCGTAAAAATGTAAATAGACTTAACAGGACACTGCGCGTCTAAACTTTAAATTATATCCTATATTAGAAAAATATGAAAAACGGGGGAAAGATTATCACCCGATGATTAAACTTAATCGTACAATGGGAATCAAAAATCAAATGGATACAGGGTGGAACGAAAATTTTAAATTTGTTCACTCTGAATATACTGTAAGGTTGGTTTTACAAAAACAATTTTTCTTAAGATTTTAAGAGATGCATGCCTATATCTTCGAACTGGTCATGTAATGACTTGGTAAAAGCTCCCCGGATAATCGAAAGTCTATACTGCAAAATCATTGTCCACAATATTTTTTTTGCATTTTATATACCTGTTTCTGCAGCGTGCAAACGTCAGCTATGTCACATGACACGAAACATGAATGTTTCATCGACTTTATAAAGCTCCCCGGATAATTGAAAGTATGTTTAAATACATTTTTCAACATTTTACCTGTATAGCTGCAGCATGCAAAAGTCAGTTATTTATCTGCCGTACAAAAAAATTCCATAAAAACGTATCTTTAATTAGTAAAGTACGAGTTAATACGGGTAATACCACATGTGGTAGGTCAATATTTACCAATGTTCCAAATAAAAACATTATCTACATTTCCGAGACATTTCAAGTGGATCCTTTAAAACGGCCGGACGCCCGGCGGGTATCGGATTTTTGAATAAAGGGCAGATATAATGCATCTTGCAGCCACATGTGGATATATAAGCACGCTTAAATCAGTCATGTCATGTCATTTTTACATGAAATGCATTAAGTGAAACTATAAAGTACGAGTCAGGTAACAATTAAACACCGACCAATAGTCCTATGGCCCCTCGATGTCGGCCACCATGCAGTGTTTGGTTGCTTTTCTGTAAAGTGCCATTTCAGGGGGTGTGCTGCAGTGAACTGTGGCATTATTTCAGTTTTACAACACTAATATGACTAGTTAAATGCGGCAAACACAGAATGATATCCGAGGTCATGAACCAGAGTATACTTATACTGTGTCTAGCTGTTCCGTCACGTTATTGTCTATATTTGTTCAAATCGGCTAGGTTTGGAAAGTATAAATGGTGTATAACTATGCCCAAATACGTAGTATTTGACATTCCTAGAAGCGCTATTTTCTATTTAAAATTTTACTGTCAACGTACGTCGTTAGTTTTCCTGACCAAAAACCAAGCGCACCCTTAATTTAAGCACGTTCAAATTGCACTTTACAGAAAAGCAACCAAACACTGCATGGTGGCCAACATCGAGTAGCTGGTAGAACTATTGGTCCTTGTTACCTGACTCACACCGTGCACATGACATGTCTGAAACACGTGTGCAAGTTTTACGTATTTCAAACATCGAGTGTCAGACATGTCCATATCCACGTACATGTATACCGTTAAATCCGGATGCATGACAACGCTTTAATACACATCTGCCACGACCATTGTTTAATAACAAAATGTTTAAGATACGAAGACCTTTGCGGCCATTGTCACTCGGACAGAATGTAAATTATGTAGACTCGTATCGCGTAACGTAACAACATCTATTCATTTAATCTGATCAATATAATCGAGCGATTAAAGTAACGTTTAATTAAAGCGTTAATTATTATACACCCGTGCGTGTTGCGCTACCTGAAACCGTCACATTTCAACGCCTTATAACACGTATAGTTCATTGTTATATATTTTTTTTAAATTCTGAAACAATCACTGCATGCTCCTTTAAATTAACGCGCGTTGTACTAATTACACCTTGACACCTCGATAGCATCGAGGCATTTGATGGCAAGTTTTTATACGCGGAAGTTTTGATATTCGATCAATTTTTATCATCGATCAACAGCGCTTTTAATCAGCGATTACGACGTATAGCGATGGAATTAAGTATCGTTTAGATTAGACCCCTTATGGCAATGGAATACGAAAATTACGCACGAAAAATGTTACACGAGTCTTCTATATAGGATATACATTTACAATATACAGGTTTCCCCCAGAAATTTCCTTTTTCAACTTCCATGACTTTTCCAGGTTTAAAAAAAAATTCCCTAACAAATTACAATGTCAAAAATAGACACAGGAAAATATTTGGAAAAATTTCATACAACTGACAATTTTGTATTCGAAAATTGTTGAAAATTTGTACTCCGAAACCGTGGAAAATTTTGCAAATTTCTACTCGGAAAATGGGATCCTGAGCTAACCACGTAGAAGCATTAATTTTGGATCGCAACAACATGACTATATTCTTCCCTGACTTCTGCCTCTATTTTCCAGACATTTTCAAGTTCCCTGACTTTTCCGTAAGTCTCGAATATAAAATTTGAAATATTAATCTTAATAATATCTTCGTATACGTACGTATTTCGACCGTTTAAGTATTTGTCATACTGAATTTGGAATGATTTCCACACATATACCATATAAAGTTATATGATTTCCAGGACTGTGAAAAACGTATTATAGGAAAACATGTTTCCGTTGAAATTTTATTCAGGAAAACGCTGTCAAAATATGTATTATGATACACGCGATTGTCTTTTTATTAATTTCGATCGAAAATTATACTCTGAAAAATATATACATTTTTTATGAAACGCGCCCAATTAACTTTCGCTATTTATTTTTCGTATTTAGAAGTTTACGTAAAGTTTCTCGTAAGCATAACACTGCCAAAAACATTTAGAGTGGATATAACGCGTGTACACGATTCTGAACATGGGTCCAATCACAAATGGTTCTTTTAAAATGGGTAAATTTCGCTCAAGTTTATGTATACGGTACTTCCTATAAATCACGGATAAAAGGCTATACAATGTAAATATAGGTGAGTTTTCAGGGTTCCCCCAGAAATTTCATTTTCAACTTCCCTGACTTTTCCAGATTAAAAAAAAAATTACTGACCAATGACAATGTAAAAAATGTACATTTTTCAAAATCGACGCATGCAAATATTTTGCAACATTTACTAATGAAAATTTTAAAATATAACATAGAAATTATTTTTTTTTTAAATTTGCATGATCAAATTTTGAAAATGTGATTTCGAATATTCGGAAAACGTGGGGAATTTTGAAAATTTGTAGGCCTACTCTGAAAACGTCGAGAATTTCGCAAATATGTGCTCGGAAAACGTTGGAAATTTTGTAATTTTGTCCCCGAAAAACTTGGGACATTTTGCAATTTTATCCTCTGAAAACGTAGAAAATTTTGCAAATTTCTACTCGGAAAATGGACCATGAGCTAACATCCATGTAGAAGCATAATTTCGGATCGCAATAACCCGACTACGTTGAATTCCCCTGACTTTTTCAAAATAAGTCATTTTTCCAAGACTTTTGCAAACATTTTCAAGTTCCCTGACTTTTCCAGGATTCCAGATCTGGGGGTATACCCTGGCTTTTACTTCGAAATAGAAGATGCCACATGCAAGGACGCACGCAGCAACGCAGCCTCTCTCGGCTTAAAATGAGGTACATGTACCTGTATTCATTTTTCCCAAAAAATTTAAAATCTTATCTACGAAAACTGCATTTGGCAGCATCATCAATGGCGTAATTTCCTTCCAAAATGCGCGTGTAGATGGCGCTCGATCTCGTGTCGCTAAACCCTTTATGGCCAACGACTTCCCGCCCATGAGCAATGGCCGCCCGATGTTATTATTTGAATTTCAAACGCTCATTGGTCGTCTCAAATTTGCGATGCTTAATCCGACGACGCCTCAACGATGCGTTTCAAAATAGAAAAATGGCCGAACACCGAAAACTAAACAAAGCGTGCGGGACGAATCAATAAGCGCGCATTTTTCGCAAATTTAAACGAGGAAATGCGGATTTTGACCATGCATGCAGCATTCCCTGGCGGAGATTTTTGGGAAATTTTAACCGAAAATTACCGTAGATTGGAATTTGATTGGAAATTGATTCCTTGCATGATTAACGTCCTAAAAATGGCCATAGTAGTGGGGCGGGAGACGGGGTTTTTATTTATTTTGAAAATATTTGATAAACCAATTTTTAAATTTTAAGGAGCGGACTTTTTTTTACATTTATTAAGCGCTTTATTTCGCAATAATAAACTAACGTTTTGCTCCGAGTTACGAACTAAAATTGCGTATTCCCTTTTTTACGAACTCAATTCCTCATATAGAGGGGGATATTTATAGGTTTTTTTTGTGCTCAGGTTTAGGGATAAGGAGAATTTCCCCGAATGGGTTGGTGCTATAGGGATATTTTTGGAAATTGAAATATTTATAGTATAAAGGTGAGTGCGAGTTGCATTGTTCGTATTTGATACCATTCCCATTTAGGAACTTTATTTTTTTAATTTTTTTTAGGGATTCCTACACGTTTTTAAAACCGCGACTCGGATAATAACATGCGAAGAACGTGAAAATATGGGTACTCAAACAGAAACTGAACGCGTCGTGAAATCACTCGTTTAAAACGAACACACGTGATGACTTCATGCATGGTTGCCAAAATACGATTCGTAAATGTTCTGTCTGATTATCCATAAAGCGCTTTATAGCGTTATCTTTTACATTTTACGTTGATAATCCTTTAACTTCATATCAGATTGCGTTTCTCATGAACTCTAATCGCAGAATGCCATGTGCGAACGATGCTAACGGCGCATGCGCGCCTGCTTAGGAATGTTTTCGGGGGTCGACCATCGGGCGGTTTGTCTTAACTTGGTGCATTAATTGCCCGATATTTCCGTGGATAAAGATGAGCCCTCGCACGATGGTTTCACGATGGTTCATAAATATGAAGATTTTTTGAATGTCCATATATCGGGCTGTCACTCAACTTCTTGCAATGGAACGTTGAATTTACACGCTTTTACTGCATCCACATTTTTAGAACACGATTATTTTTATGGCCGAATATGAACTAAAAGGGGCGATTTTTATGTTTTTACAGTGAATTTTGGATTTTAATGCAGAGTTTTGATACGCATTTTTAAATTTTTTTTAAAAATGTGCATATATATATATATATATATATGCTGCAAACTCTGCATTAAAATCCAAAATTCACTAACCTATATAGTTTCGAAGCGTTGAATTTACACGCTTTTAATGCATATAGAAATAACATTTTGGCCGAATATGAACTAAAAGGTGCGATTTTTATGTTTTGACGGTGAATTTTGCATGGATTTAAAATGCAGAGTTTTGATACGCATGCATTTTTAAAAAAATAAGGTTGTGCATATACTGTATATAGGCTATAATTTCGAAGAATTAACTCAAGTTTCATGGATTCAGCATTAAACATTCAGTTTCGTTGATAAAATGCAATTGATGCAATTTCTTCCATCGTTAAATGAATAACTCGATAAAAGTTAAATCGGTATATATTTATGCAACAAACAAACAAAAACCAAATCTTCAATAAAACACGATCAGGTATACAGATTTTATCCCGACCCCACTCGATGGTGTAGAAAATCAAAAGTTATACAGTGAAAGCCGCTTAATTCGATCACGTTGGTTCCTGCAATTTTGATCGAAATAATCGACGAATTTCAAAAAACACGCTAAACATTTGCTCGTATATACTGTATGTATAAAATTATAGTTGTTTTAAAAAAAGTTATAACATGGTTACCACAGAAATTTCATTTAAAAATTCTCTGACTTTCCCACGTTTTAAAAAAATGTTCCTGACCAATGACAATGTCAAAAATTTACATATTTTGCCATACTTATACTAATGAAAATTTTGAAAATTAACACAGAAAAATAATAATAATAAAAAAAATGTATACTCGGAAAACGTGGAAAATTTTGCAAATTTGTCCTCTGGAGACGTGGGAATTTAGTTAATTTTGTCCTTGGGAAACGTGAATATGTTTCCAAATTTGTACTCGGAAAACGTGGAAATTTTTTGTAAATTTGTACTCGGAAAACGAAGAATTTTGCAAATTTGTACTCGGAAAACGAAGAATTTTGCAAATTTGTACTCGGAAAACGAAGAATTTTGCAAATTTGTACTCGAAAACGTGGAAAATTTTGCAAATTTGAACAGGAAAAACGTAGAATATTTTGCATATTTTAACTCAGGAAATGGGCTCTGCACTGGAATGCCACAACATGTATACTATATACGTTAAATTTACCTGACTTTTTCAAAATAAGCCATTCTTAATGGCTCGTGGTTGTTTTGCGAGCGTACATGTAAAACAACCACGAAAGTTTTGTTCACTTTATGCGTGTGATGACAATTTTGCAGGTGCGAAAAACGAAATGTTATACGGGAAAGAAATACCAAACTTACAAACTTTTAGAGGGCATGTATGCCATGCATGCACTCGAAGATGCTTTCAATATGCAAGAAGCTCGGTTAGCTTATAGACAACGTGTCCACGGTGCATGGGTCGATATTCGCATGCATATCATGATCATGCATGCAGCACGATTAATGCATGTATGGTCTGGCGACCAAATGATGAAGACCATGTACAATTTAGAGGTTGATCTTTGATGCGCTTATATATATAAATGTATAGATTGATTTTGATTATCTAACATGCATCTTTCAAATGTGCCAAGGCTCTATAAAGTCCTATCTGGACGAAAATTTCAAGCATGCGGGCAATATTTGCTATATCTTTTTGTCATTTTAGCCAAAATATTTTTCAGCAAAGGCTTAACAGTATGCAATGGAGAACATGATTTCATGATATGGGGCCATATACAAATTCGAACGTCCAAAACTTTAAAATAAAATTGCATTCGGAAATTTTTGAAAGTTTCGCAAATTTGTACTCGGAAAACGTAAATTTTGTACTCAAAGGTTGAGAATGTTGCTAATTTGTCCTCTGAATCTGTTGGAAATTTTGCAAATTTCTCCTCGGAAACTGTTGAAAATTTTAGGAATCTTTACTCGAAAACAGTTGAAAATGTTGAAGATTTGTCTTTTGGAAATCGTGGAAAATAGTGCAAATTTGTCCTCGGGAAAACGTGGAAAAAGCTGTACAGATCTCCACGGAAAAGGTTGACAATTTGGCGAGTTTATGCTCGAGAAAAATGAAAATTTTGCAATTGTTCTGGGAAAATTTAAAAGTTTGCGAATGAACCCTGATCGAGCTTTTAAGTTCTCCGACTTTTTCAAGTTTTCCATGACTGGAGGTAGCCTGTTTACTGACTTTTGCAATTTATAACACAACACCTATATCGATATTGCGCTCAATTTCCCCTTTACTTTAAAAACTGATTTTATTTGGAATTTTATTTTCGAGTGGACGTCCGAGTTGGTCATAACCCCCTCCCTCCCCCTGTTTACAATGTGTCCGTGACAACGTATACCCCCCCCCCCATCCCCTATCCCCTATACATGAGGATGTCTTTTTTAATGGCCCCTAAGTTCATCAGATAAACATACGCACCGATTAAATCACGGATGCACCAATGTATAAATGCCGGTTAAATTTAACGAACGTTTTTGCAATTTTTTCAGGAAGATTTCTAATTTTTCAACTTTGTAAAATATGGTCGACATTTATTTAAATTGGATTATGTGAAAATGAATGATAAAGACATTTAGTTTTAACACAATTATGAATAAAAACAACGGTATACAGTTAAACCTATGTATCTTTATTAACTTTTATGGCAAACGCATATCAAAATTGAAAATCATATCACGTGTTCAAACAATAACGCGCATTATTCAATATAGTTAACATGCATGTTATGTTTGTTAATATACATGAAACAAAACAATGACAATAAATTTACATTTCTCTCCTAGGATAAAGAATTGAATTGAATACGTCTTTTTTATATAAAACTTAATGAAGTTCATACACATAATTTTATACTTGGGTTATTTGTTAAATTAATACAAATTTCTTATTTCGTATTATCAGTATACATAGGAGACTAGTCATACAGTGTATCTATGTTAATTATCATCCAGGTAAGAGCTATATTTGATACAGATGCATCTCATTTGGCAGTTTGACAATCGCTTTATAATCGATTCGACTAAATGTAAGAAATTTTTATTACATTAACTTCGTTCTTTTAAAAGTTTCTATTTGTTCAAAACGTATAAGTATTTTCATAATGGTTTTATGGCGTTATACTCTCGCCTAATTATAACATATCAAAAGTATTTACCAAAGTATATTATAAAATGAATAAACACATTATGGGAGTATTATATAGTGATTATACTTAGAATAATTACATTTCTATATACGTTGATATTTGATATATTTAATTTACATTTTAATATCTCTTTGGAGAATAATGTGGGATATGTTTATATATCCACGGGCATTCATACTCAACTTAATATGTTAAAGGACCACTTTATTTGCAAACGCGATCGTGCTTTTTACTCAACCTTTTCTGCAAAATTTCCTTGTAAAGTTCGATAAAAACCAAGAAGTTTCTTATTTCATATTTCTTCGCACGCATAAAGATGCGAAAGAAAACATCAACGCGCGATTTTCCGTATATAATGTCGATATATATTTATATATTTTTTGCTGAATTACGTGAGTTTACTATGTATACTATTTGATTCGCATAATTTAATTATTTATAAGCATACAGGGTTCCCTCAGAATATTCAACTTCACTGTCTTTTCCAGGTTTTTAAAAAACTTTCCCTGACCAATGATAATGTCAAAAATTGACCTATTTTCCAAAATCGACACTGTGAAATATTTTCCCAAATTTACTTATGAAATTTCGAAAATTGAAAAACAAATTTGCATGAATAAATTTTGAAAATTTGTAAATTTTGTATCCGGAAAATGTAGACAGTTTTGCAAATTTGTACTCGGAGAACGTGGAAAATTTTACAATTTTGTCCTCGGAAAACGTGGAAAATTTTGCACTTTTGTCCTCGGTAAACGTGAAAAGGTTTGTAATTTTGTCCTCGAAAAACGTGAAAAGTTTTGCAGATTTTTCCTCGGAAGATGTGGAAAATTGGGCAATTTTTTCCTTGGAAAAGGTGGACAATTTTGATAATTTGTCCTCGGAAAAGGTGGACAATTTTGATAATTTGTCCTCGGAAAAGGTGGACAATTTTGATAATTTGTCCTCGGAAGAGGTGCACTGGACAATTTTGATAAATTTTATTCGGAAAACGCGGAGAATTTGGCAAATTTGTCCTCAGAAACTTGCAAATATTGCAAATTATTTTGCAATAAATAAATTTGCAAATATTGCAAATTATTTTGCAATAAATAAACTTGCACATATTGCAAATTTGTCCTCAGAAACTTGCACATATTGCAAATTTGTCCTCAGAAACATGCACATATTGCAAATTTGACATCATAAACTTGCAAATATTGCAAATGTGTACTGGAAAATGTAAAAATGTTCCCCTAGCTGACTTTTTCAAAAAAAGTTATTCTTTCCTAACTTCTCCAGACATTTTCAAGTTTCCTGACTTGTCCAGGTTTTCCAAGTCTGGGGGAACCTTGGAAATAGTCTTAAATTAATTTCATTATGTCGACATTTTGACAAAAATATTAATTATCGCGGACCACATATAGTATATATATATAGTCATCGTTACCTTAAATTTAGACAGCCTTAATTCTTATATAAAAGTCGATGAAACGCGAAATGTGATTCAGATTTTCAGTAGGAAAAATGCACTCGAGAGTTTAAATCCACTTTCCTTTTATTTATTTTTTTGTAAAATAAGTTGTGTTAAACTTTATATGTTTGAAATTGAAAAAATTGCAATTATATATAGTTTTCAAACTTGGACACGTGATAACTGCATACATGCATTATAGGTCTTGATAAGTTTGAAAACAATTGAGATTTTTTTACAATCCAATTATTATAATTTTGTGTATATAGATTTTAACTTTTGAAAATCTCAGACTTTATTGAGTATGCTCTCCATCTACGAGTGCATGGTTGGAATGTCATGAATTTTCCACGACCAATTATTTTAATACGGCTCTTATTCGAGACTAGTGAATCAAATTTAATGAGTAATGGCGGAAACATATCCTGCAGCTAATAATATAAAATCAATATAACATATCGCTGACACTCGAGGTGAAACTATATACCCTGGACTTTAAAGTCTGGTGCACTTCGTTGAAATATTTCTTATCACGCTACCATTGTTAAAATTCCGCTGAAATAATTGGATTTTGCGAGGATGGGCTGCCAAAAATAAGATTTCATAAGCGATAAGATTTCATATCAGTTTATGTCTGATACATTATACAGTATAGGCCTATATACTGCGAGCACTAAATCAGGGTTCCCCCACAAATTTCATTTTGAACATCCCTGACTTTTCCAGGTTTTAAATTTTTTTTCTGACCAATGACAATTAATGTCAAAAATTGACCTATTTTGCAAAATTTAATAATGGCAATTTTGAAAACTAACATATAGAAAATTTTAAAAAAAATATGTAGTCGGGAAAAGTGAAAAATTTTGCACAATTTGCAATTTTTGCACATCAAAAATTTGTACTCGGAAAATGTGGAAGATTTTGCAAATGCATTACTCTGAAAACGTGGAAATATGTGCAAATTTACCGTCGAAAAACGTGGTGAATTTTGCAAATGTGTTTACTCTGTAAACGTGGAAATTTTTGCAAATTTTTACTCTGAAAACGTGGAAAAGTTTGCAAATTTGTATTTGGAAAACGTGGATAATTTTTCAAATTTGTATTCGGAAAACGTGGTGAATTTTGCAAATTTGTACTCGGAAAATGGGCCCAGAGCTAACCATGTAGAAGCATTAATTTTGGAATGCAACAACATGACAAAATTTCCCTGACTTTTTTTTAAAGTAAGACATTTTTCCCAGACTTCTCCCTAACTTTTTCAAACATGTTCAAGTTCCCGGACTTTTCCAGGTTTTCCAGGTCTGGGGGTACCCTGTAAAATGCAGTAAATATAATAAAGCACGTATTGTTTCCTTATAATCAAACTTTTTAATTAAAAATCTATGTATTTCGCAATTAATCGTTCTTATATGGTTAAGTTTTAATGATATACGTGAGGAAAATGCTTTAAAGTTGCACCGATACTCAACTGGTATACATGTATATACATATTGGATATTTGTAGATGCATGCTTTCGTTAAGTTACAGTGTATACAGTACTGTATGCCCAAAATTTACGTGCAAAATGATTAGTCAACATGACCCGTTTGGTGGATACTTACAGTATAAGACTTTACATCAGGAATTTGTCCCCAATTTCGTGTTTATTTCGCCATTTTAAACACCATGTGCTCGTTTTAAAATTCAGAAATTATTAATATCAAATATACCGACATAATTCTGGCCTTTTAAAACGGTTCATTTTCTTAAAATGCTATTAATTCTGTCTTATACAATTCATCGAAATAAACTTCAAAATCAAACGTGCCATGGCAGTTAAAACTATATAGCCTACTTATCACAGACAATGTTTAAATGTTCCAAGGGAAAACAATCATACTGAAAACGTGTATTGCTAAGTTTAAACAAAGTTGTTAAAGGTTTAACAAATAATACTAAAAAAGTTATATATTCTTGATTTGATAAATAAACTTTTTAAGTTTACAGATTGAGCAGAATGAGACTGATATAAAAATTACGAGCGTATATTTTTACAAGTATATGGAGAGAAATCATATAGTGAAATAAATGTAAAACTTGTTTGAAATTTACGGAAAACTGATTTATCATTAAAATAATGCCAAAAATTGTCCTCGATTATCGAACTTGTATATATACACTTTTTTCCGAATCACCCGCATAAGGCAATGAAAACGTTGCGTGCAACATATATATAAGTATTTTAAGCCAAAACTTTGGTTTAAAAGTTATCGAAAAGGGGAGAGAAAGCACTATATAATGTTTGCATCTGAATTATACGTCACATGGAGCTGTATATATATATGTACAATATATAGGAAAAGTGGGTGATGGTAGCCTATATGAATTTTTATGAATTTGCTTAAAATTTTAACTTATATATGAATAAGTTGTATATACGTATATAAGCATGTCAATTTCGTTTTCTATCTTAAATTATGAAGTTTATGAAATTTAAATGATATAAATTAATTACATGAAATTGTCGACGTTTTCGGTCTCTATATATATACCTGTACATGTACATGTCTGAACCTACATATATTGTTTGGTGCATATAATTTTGTAGTTATACGCACGTTTTATATTTTCAAACTTTATAGGAGTTTAAAATGCGTATAAGCTGCATATATAGCTCCCCATTTTTTCCGCATTAACTTCGATTCCTCAAATCTTTTCCAAAATGGAGTATATTCTATACACCATGGTATACAATTGTACATATAAATACTGTATACGTTCTGTTTATTGCAGAACTATATGCGAATGAACAATTCAATTAAGGTTCGTGCACCATGCATGATATAACTTAACTCGGCAGAAATTCAGTTGGATAATTATCAAAAGCGCATAATGCAAATTTTAGAAAGTATAAATTAAATAAGTAAGGTCATTTTTGTATACAAGTATTTGTATTTAGTAGTATTTACAAGTTTTGCATTTGGAGAAAATTTAAAGAAGAATTTTAATTTGAAAAACCCCACGATCTCATGTACATGTGCATTTTGATGAACTTCAAAAGTACGTGTAAATATATAGTGCAAACATTTTGTCGTACGTTTTAGTATCTGCATGTATGTATCACATTTTTTGGAAATTAAACAGACGCGTTATATAGTTTTTTCTGGGATGAATCGGTTCCTCAACTATTTAGCGATTGTTTTTCCAGGCTTAACATTTGTTAAAATTGTTTAGAAAATTTCCTTAAAATGCACAAAACGAGTTAAAATTGTAACTCGTTTCGTCGCCTTAACATTTTTTAGGGCTTATATCGTTTATGATCCCGAAGTATACGAAAATAACGGCAAGTTGAACATGTAGTAAAACTTAACATGCACATACAGTAAATTGTCAAAATTCAGCATCGGTTCTCCACCCTTTCCGCCCATCAGTTCCAAACATCTTTAAAGCTATAACTTTAAAGCGAGTCGCAACGCTGAGATACGTGTTTTAGGGGCCGGGACGTTATTTGGGTGAAGAAAGTTTCACGCAAATTTTTAACTTTTGTATATAAATAAACTGCACTAAATAGCAAAAAAAGTTCATACTTATTCCGGTGCAATTTTAATAAGAGGGCCGGGTTGTGCATTTCCCACGTGGGCAATTTTTCGACATTTTTTGACCCCCCCTCCCCTCCCTTGTGGACATCTGTGGAAAATCCTTACTCCCCCCCTGAGGCGTGGACATCTCAGAAAAAGAAAAAAATTCGAGGCACATTAAAAAAAATGAATTTACTGACGTAATTTTTACTGTTTTCTCCTTTATTACATGTTATTTGTAATATTCGTTGTTTTTTTAAAAATACACCACTATTTTTTGAAGTTGGAGGTTCAAGCAATAAATTTGTCTTTTGATTTCATGTGGCATTTTGAACATTTTACTAGTAACTTAAGTTTCAAAAGTCAAATCACCCCCTTGCCATTTCACACACTAATATAACTAAAATCTGCAACGTTCTGGCAAAATGGTCTAGCCATGGTGCGACAACGTTTTAAATGGTCAATTGTGCAAAATATTCCACGTCAATCCCTAGCTCTTGAGAGGAATAATATCTGATGGTGCAAAGTTTTTTCCAGACTCCTTCCCTACTTTTTCAAAATGGACAAACGATCAAACAAACCAAATTCCAGGATACACTGATCTTGAATGGACACATCTGATCTTCATTGACATGCCCCAATTCCAATTTTTATACCCTGGCATAGGATTATAATTTCGGCTCCCATTTCATATCACTTGGTACACTTGGATAAAATTTACAAGATGTATAAAATGTGCTATCTGCGGTGCCGCTTTGAACTTACAAATGTCCACGTGGACATTGGGTCACCCCCTTCCCCCCCTGTGGACAACTGTGGAAAATCCTTGACCCCATCCCCCTCTAACTGTCCACGTGGAAAATACACAGTCCTTAATTAAATAAACTGAGTCACGTATAGAGCGAAACGAACGAAACAATTCAGGATGGCAGAGCAACTTTTATTCACGAAAAATATTAATTGGGGACCCAAAATGCAAACATTATTTCATTACATTCTACATGAACATCGCTTATAACGAAACGTTTTCCATCAGACCATGGCATGAGATCGAAAGGCATAGGCACTCGAAGGAGTTGGGGAATGGGAGGGGGGGGGGAGGGAAATGAGAAGCGTGACGAATGAGCAATTGGGCAAAGGCGTAGTCCAATGTCCATAAAAAGTGCGCGAGGAGCCTACTCTAAGTAAGGGGGTTCCCCTTTGGTATTTTTTCCTTGAAAGCCCATCCCCTGCATTTCCCTCGGGCGCCGAGGTCCGCAAATTAGGAGCCGAGGAGGAATTGGTGTCGTCGCATTCCGCTGCAGGGTTCTAAGGGGCCCCTTGGACGGCGTGCCCTGATAGGGTACCTCTAGCTCGGAGGGGGCGGAACGAGGGCGCCCCAATCCACCAATGTTAACTTTAATCGCCACGCAGCCACTCGTTGCGTGGCTTTCAAAAATCGATGAAGGACACACCACGTAGCAGCAACGGTCGTATTCGCCCTGCCCAGAGTTCAATGCTGCCTGCTTGCGTGGGAATTAAGGCTGTTATTGAAATGACATTGCTAGAGCGGGGGTCGTGACCCCCATTCTACAGTTCCACGATGCTAGCGCCACCCGAAAATTAAGGCTTCTAAAGCCCGAATTCGAGACAATTATCCGAAATTTAAAGATGGGGATCCAAAAGGTATGCCCTAGAGCGCAATTTTCCCAAATGTCCATGGCCCTAGGACCCCTGCAGGGTCCTGCAGGAGGTTTCGGAACTTTCTGAGGATCTTCGCAAAATTTCATCAAAGACTTCGTGTTTTTCACCATCAAGATCGAGAGACGAGTTTGGAAAAAACTTCGATAAAATAACGTTACGTTACAACAATTATCGATGTTTTAAACGATTAATCTATAAACGTAGTAAACAAATATCTCGGAGTATAATAATTAATCCATAAACGAAACAAAAACTCTTAAAGAGTCCTCGATATACATTTTGGACTGTTAAAAAAAAGTTCTCACATTTATTGGTATAAACCCATACGGATGATAATAATGATTAATAAGAATAAGAAAATTTCTGAACAAACATGTATATTGTTTGAAAATGTATTCCAGTTACAAGTTTAAAAAAGTATATTTTTGTAAATTTATCTTCGAAATGGACCTTTCACAACCACGCAGATTCATAATTGTCGGTATTAAGTAACTTAATTCGCGTAGTTTTACCCCAAGATTTGATGAAAAGTCAAAACGTGGATATATGATAGGGAATTTTATAAAATGATTGTACGTGTCTATATATGCATGGTAAACGTGCTATTAGGCGAATGGAGGTGTTATATCTGTGAATAAATCAAGAATTATAGATTTTGAATAATTCAAATGATATAGCCTAAAATGTATATTCACGTATATCTAGAATATACATTTTCGAATATATATAGTTTATAAATCTACATCGGATTTTTAAACTTTATCATATATAACATGTAGTTATGCAAGACCCCAAAAATTCATATGCATGCATGGTATATGCTAATGCGCTTCAAGAATTATTCAAGATCAAGAAGAACATTATTTAAACGTTGACATATAGCGAAAATACTGCTTGGAACCAATTAAAATTTCAAAGTGTAATTTAATGTAATTTTAAGTATATATGCAATACATAAATGTGTAATTTTATATAAGAATGCCATATTAACGTTCATATTTCGGAGATTTAAAATCCACGTATGCCTATGCTTTATTCGTCACTGCATATAAATGCATCAAAAATTTGAGAAACTTTCCAAACAAACCAGTTTTATATAAGCTTCATTTTTTCTAGCATATATATTATATTAGTATACTAGTATATTATATATAGCATATAGTAGGGATGCTCTATATAATTTTATTTTTCATATTCCTGGGGCCAATACATACAGTATCATTAACAATTATTCTCGTAATACAGTATATATATATCCAGAAAAGGTGTTAAGAATGTGGTATGAAACTTTAGATGGGAAAAAGTGTCACTAAATAAAAAATTGATATTTACTCGCAATTTACTCAAAGTAACTTTTGACTTGACCTGCACTGCATTTTTACAGTTTTGTATCAATTTGGAAAAACGTATAGTGATAAATTTTCTTCACGCTTTTATGCGTCAAATTTCCGTGAGACATTCAGGAATTACGCGAAAGAAACTCGATATTCAACAAAACTGGAAATTTTAATTACAGAGTAATGACATTGCAATACAAGCTCCTTGCATCGCATGCAGTTAAATATGCTGTTAAGAATATTACATCGCACATTTAACTTTCTTCAAAAGATTATTTATACTGATTAAAATTAATGAAATATTGGCTTACCAGCGTATTTTATTAACGATGTATAACAGCGTGCAGTTTGATACAAAGTTATAATATAGCCTATACATGTATACATATATCAAGCAGACATTTAACGATACGTGTCTCCATGAATGTTAATCAAATTTACGCGCAATCTATAAATGATTGCATGTGAATAAAATTGCTCGAGCAAAAATATTTTAAATATACATTAAACATATCACGGACATACATGCAACTTTATAACTTGCATTCATTTCTTTAAGGCCATATGGTTGAAAGGTTACATTGAACATGTATAGAGAGGTACCATGACAAAAGGTAAAGTCAAAAATTTTAACATTTTACAAAATTTACTAATGACAATTTTGAAAATTAACAAAAAAATTTAAAAAAAATTAAAAAAAAAAATGTATTCGAAAAGCGTGGAAAAATATTGCTAAGTTGTCCTCGGAAAACGTGGGAATTTCTTAAAATGTTGTCCTCGGAAAACGTCGACAATTTTGCAAATTTGTGCTCGGAAAACGTGGAAAACTTTTGAAAATGTGCACTCGAAAAATGTGGAGAATTTTTCTAATTTTCACTCCGAAAACGTGGAGAATCTTGCAAATTTGTCCTCGGAAAACGTAGAAACGTTTGCAAATTTGTACTCGGTAAACGTGGAAAAGTTTGCAAAATTTGTACTCCAAACAGTGGAGAATTTGCAACTTTTTACTCAGAAAATACGCCCTGAGCTAACCATGTTTGTTTTTTGGTTTGGTTTGTGGATTTTTAACGTTGGCCTATTTCTGCACACGAGGGCTAAACACCAACGCCAGGGGATGGGTCAGCGTCACCTACCTGGGAATTTTGCCTATGAAGGGGACCTCCACCCCCACAAGAGGGATCTTTAACGTGCAGAGATCAAACGGGATCTACACGGGACCTCGGTTTAAACTCTCATCCGAAAGAGCCGTTTAAACCGTGTAGACCATGTAAAAGCATTTCGAAATGCAACAACATGACTATACTTTGAATTTCCCTGACTTTTTCCAAATAACCCATTCTTCTCTGACTTTTCTAGGTTTTCCAGGTCTGGGGGTATACCCTGTTAATTAACTAACCAACCATGCAGATTCTTTTATTACGTAGCATACTCTCGATGTTTTGGCAATATACGGATTTATTTCTATATTTCTATATTTAAACATTCTATAGTATATTTTGCGTATAGAATATATGTATGCCATCTTCAGGCGCTGAACATACCCGAAATACCAAACAATAAGTGCAGTAATAAGGAAACATAATTCACATTTTAGCAATTTTCAATAACAATTACATTTTAACTCCATAAATTCTGACCATAACTCTTAACGATATATAATTATGTTAAATAAGCTACACTATAGATATAGTAGTTTCTAACTATAACTATTATCTATACAGTTTTCACAATGGTGCTAAACATGATAAAATATAGGCTATACAATATAACTAAACCATATCAAAACCAATTGCCCTATAAATATTATACTTTAGCTGATGAACACGATTAAATATGTTAATATAATTTATGTACGTTAGTTACCACTGTATACGTGTATTTATGTTATTTGGCATATTGTTTAGATTTTAATTATCATCACAATTCATCATCATGCATCATGGTCATCAATCATGGGCACAACGTCCATTCGTGTCCGAATTAGCCACGCATGCAACTTCAGCATCTCCTTCCAACCATCTCTGTCCATGACCATCGATCCTTGATCATGATCCATGGATCATTCGTTTAAATTCTTTCATGATTTATTAGTCCGTTCATAACCGACATCCATATCCATTTTAGGACGAGGTTGCATTACCAGGGTGGAGGGGATTTTATATTTTTCTAAAATATATTTTATGCATTTAAAATGATATCAAACGATGTAATTTGCAAGTGAATTCAGAAGAAATTGCGCGAAATTTCGAAATAATCGGTCATGTGACGGAGAGTCGATCGATGTAGACAAAACTTCTCAACGTCTTTCCAATTTTGTTCTTTAGAAAATATTATACGGTATATTATTGATGAATTTCAGTTTAGGTTGCCTGTAAGTGTTGTTTTAATAACCTGTCCATTCCTTTTCATATTCTGTGAATTAAATTTGATTTGATGAATCAATTAAGTCTCGCTTATGGCTGATTAAGTCTTAATATACTTGAAAAAATACCACTTATACTGCACATTTATATATACATGTACATGTAATTATGAAGGTTGATATAACGTGTAACATGATATCACAGGTTCTGATATAACATACGGATATGTTAATATTGTATCATTTTTCGACTTAAAAAAGCATATTTTAATCGTCAGTTGCTCATCCCATGCAATTAACAGGGTTACCTCAGAAATTTTATTTTCAACTTCACTGACTTTTCCAGGTTTAAAAAAAAAAATTCCCCGACCAATGACAATGTCAAAAAATTTACATATTTTGCAAAATAGACTCAGGAAAATATTTTTCCAAATTAACTAATGACTAATTAAAATGGAAAAATTTTAAAGAAAAAAAGCATATATTGCACGTTAGTTGCATGCTCATCCCATATGCATGCAATTAACAGGGTTCCCTCAGAAATTTCATTTTCAACTTCACTGACTTTTCCAGGTTTTGTATTCGGAAAATGTGAAAATTTTGCAAATGTGTCTTCGGAAAACGTGGGAAATTTTTAAATTTAGTCCTCAGAAAACGTTGAATTGAACCGCTCCCAACATCCGCATTCAACGTTTTTACAAAATTATTGGTTAAAGAAATTCACCGAATCTCGCATTTCTTATTCATCCATCACGAGTAAATACTGTACCCAAGCACTTATAGAACAGAATAGAATGACTCAAATGATTTCCGAGAGACTCGACATATTGAGACACTCGAGACTTTCCGAGCATACATATTTAATACACGAAACGTCAAAAAAACATGATTCGCAAGAAATTTATGTATGTTACATCGAAATCAGTAGCCTAAAGCTGGCCATACACGAGGCAAATTATATCTGGAAACTTACCAATTTTAGGTGTGTCCGAAAAGTCAAGCGCATA
>JAQGAO010001899.1:0-21997 GCA_034697705.1 Ommatoiulus sabulosus | reverse complement strand
CTTATTTCATTAACTTAAAAACCAGTATCGCCTAGTGGTATGAGTCTGCAATACCACTACGCGACACTGGTTCAAAACAAGTAAACAAATCACATGAATAAATGCCAACGTGCTCTCACCCAATTGTCCGCTTTCATGAGTCGAATTTATGCTGGTTAGGATATTAAAATATCAATGATTCAATCGCAATACGCAGAGCTTATCCCGGTTAGGATGATGTTAAAATATTAATATTTCATCTTCTAATTAGTCGAACTTATCCCGGTTAGGATAATATGAATATATAAACAATTGTCCGCTTTCATGTTTAATGAGTCGACTCTAAGCTGATTAGGATGTTAAAATATCAATGATTGAATTTTAATACGCTGAGCTTATCACGGTTAGTACGATGTTAAAATATTAATAATTCAAATTCTAATAAGCCGAACTTATCCCGGTTAGGATGAATTTATTTCCGCGTTAATATTTTAGAAACAGACATTATCCCGAATCTTTCCTTTTTTTATATAATCTGCAAGCTTATCTCAGTTAGGATAATATTAACGAATCAGTAATTCACCTTCAATAACCAGAGCTTATCCCGGTTAGGATGCTATTATTGCTGATCCAATTTTTTTAAAAAGCTGCGCCTATCCTGGTTAGGATGATATTAAGTCCGCGTTCATCTTTTAATAAGCGGAGCTTATCCCAGGTAGGATAATATTGTTTCTGCTCCCATTTTTTTAAAAACCGTCCATAGTTTATCCCGGTTAGGATAATCATCCTATCCCGACTCGTTAAACGTTTTCCTCCTATTTTTTTTCTCGCGTACTTCCTTCATCTCCTTAATTGAGGCGGCCACCGGAAGTACTCGTTTAATGGCGGCTTCCTTCCCCTTCGTTTTCTCTTAATTTCCGGTTTTTATTACCTGTCTCGCGTGACAGGTAATTCCCCCTAATTGACCAATAACGATTCCCCTCTCGGTTGGGGGGCGCCAACACCTTTTTCCTTCTTTTTTATGGCTCCCAGCGTGAGCTCCACTTAATCCTAACTCGGTAATAAACGACAGGTGTTTAGTTACGGCTAAATCCTAACTTGAAGTCCAATTAGAGGCAACGCCTTAACTTACAAGCTCGTCACTCATATTTCCCCCCTCTATTTCTCTTTTCCTCATAGGGCCAATTGAGATCCCCCCTTTTATTAAAACGTGAATACCAGCCAGTAATAATTAATGGAGGTGTTTGTTTACAGGTAAATCCTAACCTAGAGACCAATTAGAGACGAGGTCTTTACCTCCCAAGCTAGTCACTCTTATCTTCTACTTATTTTACCTTTCTTTCTGGTGTGTTTCCCTTAGGACGAATTGGGGATTTCCCCTTATTAAGCAATTATCAAACCCTGAAGTTGACTTAATCCTAACTAGGTAATAAACGACGGGCGTTTATTTATGAGTAAATACTAACCTAGGGTCAAATTAGAGGCATGGTCTATTCTTCGATCTGTTTGTTTCTCTTCTCGTTAGGGTCAATTGGGGATTTCCCCCTATTAAACTGCGTTATTCACATCACCTAACCAGGTACTAAACTACGGGAGTTTATATCCTAACCTCGATGGACTCAAGGTCAGGAAGCAGCACTTTTTCAGTCACTCATCTATTTTTCCCTTCTTAACACCCTCCCTCCACCTTTCTCTAATCTTTCCCGTTGTACCAATAGGGTATTTCCCCTCTTATTAAACACGCGACATCCTAACCAGGTAATAAATATGTGGTGTTTATTTCCCGTTAAATCCTAACCTATAGAGTCCAATTAGAGTGGCAACACCTTTACAGTCACTCATCTATTTTTCCCTTCTTTTTTCTCTACCTTTCTCCAATCTTTCCCGTAGGACCAATAGGGGATTTCTCTTATTAAACACGCGACATCCTAACCAGGTAATAAATGACTGGTTTTTATTTCCCGTTAAATCCTAACCTAGAGTCCAATTAGAGTGGCAACACCTTAACAGCTACTCATCTTTCCCCCCGCCCCTCTTCTCTTATAGGGCCAATAAGGGATTTCCCCTTAGACGCGTTAAATCCTAACCAGGTAATAAATGGCTGGTATTTATTTCCAGTTAAATCCTAACCTAGCGTCCAATTAGAGGCAACACCTTTGCAGTCACTCATCTTTTCTGCTTTACCTTTCTCTCATTTTTCCCATAGGTCCAATAGGGTATTTCCCCCTCTCCCTTATATCTTTCCGCGCGCGCGCGCCCCCTATCGTCTGCCCCCCACCCTCCCTCCTCTCCTGGGTTAATCCCTTAGGGGGTTAAGCAGGTAAATGGCAGTCGTGATGGAGCACTTGTTTCACGTCGAGTTTTAGTGGCATCCCATGAATACTAAAACACCAAAACCAATATCAACAAACGATAAAAACACATAAAAAGCAATAAAATTAAGCCCTTGCGGGAGCCTTTTTTTATTTAGGCTTCCGGCTTCTTCTTCTTTACTTTCACTCTCTATCTAAACGAGAAAAGGCCGATACTGGCGCCATCACGTGGCTTAGACGGGAAGCTGCCTAGATATTAGGCTTTTATACTAACTAATTGAATCGGCTCTTTTTGGGAGTTTTTTTTAAATTGATTTTGAATTGAAATTAATTACTGTTTTTCCAATATAAACCGATTTTGTAGGAAAAGTATGGAAATTTCAAAAACTTTTTTTTTTAATAATTAAGTAAAATAATATTATGTAGGGAACACCCAGACATGGAATTTCAGAAAAGTCAGGGAACTTGAAAATATCTAGGAAGGTCAGGGAAAAGTCAGGAAAGAATGGCTTATTTTAAAAAGTCAAGATAAATTCAACGTAGTCGAGTACAAATTTGCAAAATTTCCCACGTTTGTCTAGTACAAATTTGCAAAATTCCCCACGCAATGTCAATTTTTAGCATTATCATCGGTCAGGAAATCGAAACTTAAGTTTGACGCTATATAAAACCAAAAACTTTTAATTTCTCTTAAATTTCCTCCAAAAAAATGCAGCGATTTTATGAAAAATGAATGAAATTTTTACCTGAAATTTAAATTATACTTGAAATTTTCCTAAAGTTTTTTTTTTTAATACTTTAAATAAAAAAATCAAGTTTAGGAAACTTTCATCCTTTTTTCTTTCACAAAATCGCTTCATTTTTGGATAAATGTAAGAGAAAATTAAAAGTTTCTGATTTTATGAAGACCAAATTATTGATTAATTTCTGTACAAAGGAAATATACTGTATTTATGAAGAAATTGGACTGTTTTATTAAAATTCGAATTGTATAGAGAAAAAGACACTTTTCATTTATATAATAATGCAGATTTAGTTTGAAATGTGTCATCCGATAGCATGAATTATTTCATTATTTATTAAAAAATTATAGAATGTTTAATAAATAAACATACGTGAACTGAAAATGTACATTATACACTGTACCAAAATCGTATATTATTTATAGTATGTAAAATTTGGCACGTAAATAGGACTTATATTTGGGAATAACCGGAAACTGCGTGGGGTAAATACTTTCTCGGTTGATTGTTATTTGATACTTGATTTGCAACTTTGACATCCTTTCGCCAATTATGACGTCACTATTCGATGGTTGTTTGTTACGATGACTAAAAATGACGTTGTCTAGCACATTAGGACGTCACAATTCGGTAATTGTTCGTTATCGTGACCAAAATAACGTCACATCGTCCAGTATGACGTCACCATGTAATAACTCTTTATTACGATCAAATGTGACGTCACCTTTGGGTAATGGGTTGCTACCATGATCAAATGCGATGTTATTGTGTCAGTCATTACGTCACATTCCGCTACTATTTTCATGGTAAGAATGACGTCATATCAAAATGTTACGTCGCCATTTTAACGACGTTTTTCCTGATCAAATGACGTCTTTACGTCAAGTGTGACGTCACTATATTCGCCAATCGTTCGTTACCATGACCAAAAATTACGTCATCTCGTCCATTTTGACGTGTCCATTGCCTCGGTCTCCAAAACAACACACACTGTAGTTCGCGATCTTTTAGGAACTCCTACCCTCCATCGTACTATTTGAGGTAATGGCCGTTAGGGGGTGCCACTGGCGTATCGTACTTGAGTCGAAAACCTATAATTTAGTTAATCCTCCCCTGTCTCCGCGCAATCAAATGAATTTTTTTCTCATTGTTTTGATTTAATAATTCGAAACTTATTCATCCGCGTTGAATTTGCGAACAGTAATTATGGTTCATTCGTTTCTGAAATTGTTATTGTTCAATTCATGTATATTTTTATTGTTATTACCATCATTACGATTTCTCGAGAGAGAGAGTGAGTGAGAGACAATGGTCGATTAATAGTTAATCGCTAATTATACAGGCGCCAGCGTCCCGATTAAACAGGTTTTAGGACTCGACTCCGCCCCAAAGCCCTCACGCTATTGGTCGATCATGTGACGTCGTTCGACCGTAAATCTTGTTCTGTTTTTTTTTTTCGTTTCTGAGTTGGGCACCATCTTCTTTTTTTGTGTTTTGATTTCGATTCTCACTCGGGCCATGCAGCGCCGGGCGATGTTAAGATTCGAGAAGAACTGAGGTACGATCAATGAACCTAATTTTGATCAATATTGCAACGAATCGAGTTTTGATCAATGTTAGATTAGAATGAAATATTGATCAATATCCGAATGAATCGAGTTTTGATAAACATCAGAACAAATCGAGTTTGATCAAGGTCCGAAGGGATTTTTGATCATCTGTTCCAGACTTGATCAAGGAATTGAGTTTTGATCATCGATTCGATTCGAGTTTTGATCTCTGGACCAAGTCACGCTTCACTTTCCTTTCTTCCAAAAATATAACCTCAATTCCTAAATATTAGCTTAGCTTTTCCAAAATCTTCGACTAGGCGAGGCACGACGTCATTTCCGGTAGCTTCTAAATGACGTCACTTCCGCCTCGTCCTTCACGTTTTTTTCTCTCCCCAAAATCTTCATTTCTCACTTATTTTTCACCAATATTTTTTCCGTACATTTAATTCGGCAAACTTCTTCCTCCCACCCCTGTCTGTTTTCTAAAACGTTCAATTTTTTATTATTATTTTTATTTCTCCCCCAGAAGAGTTAAGAAAGCGTGCGCGAACTGTCGACGGGGAATTCCCGTATTTTTTCCCTATTTTCTCCCCTTTTTGCCTATTTCTGGTTCGATCGTTCGTCAGTTTCCTGTTAGGAAATTGGGTCAGAAAGTGATCTCTCTCTCCTCTAGGGCCTCCTCTCTTCAATTGGACCCATCATTTTTTTTTGTGGGATTTCTGCGAACCAATTCTTCCACTTCCGGCCCCCTTTTTTCCGTCGATGGGGTTTCTCTCCCCCCCCCCCCTTTTCCCTTTCGTAATGACGTATAAAGAGGGGGGACCTCGAAGGGACTTCGTATAAAAGCAACGAGTGACTAAGTAAAAGAGGGGGGGGGGCATTCGCGATGTCTTTTAAACACCCCACCATCTTCTTCCATCTTTTACACCATACCCCTCCCCTCTCTCGCTCCATTTGGACCCCTTGCTGGGAAGCTACAAATGGGACGTGAGTGGGCCCAAATGAGGATCATCAAGCGCCCCCTGGTGGCATTACGCCGGTGGCGACGCCTGGTGGATGCGCTTTGAGGATTTGTTTAAAGCGTTTCACAGGGTGGCCACAGGTCAGGGAAGTCATGGAAATGTCAAGGAAATTTGGGAGTGGTCAGGGAAATTTTCCCAAATACATGTAAAAGCAAAATGCTATCCCTGCAGTCAGTCTGCTAGCAGCTCCATCCCCATTCCTCTTCAATCCACCCTAGAATTCCCCAGCTAGACTCGTAACAAAATCTAGTGTTTTGCCATGCTTCTCATTGTAATTGTTATTTCTTTTTTCATTATGACAAAAAAATTGATATGAATTTAATAATGAGTAAGTTTTGGTCAGGGAATTTTGGATTTTAGTCAGAGAATAGTCAGGGAAATTGAAAATGAAAATTTTGTTGCCACCCTGGTTTCAGGATTTGTTTGAAGCGTTTCAGGAATTTTTTGAAGCATTTGAGGATTTTTGTGAAGCATTTGAGGATTTTTTTTTGAAGCATTTGAGGATTCTTTTTGAAGCATTCGAGGATTTGTTTGAAGGATTCGATAATTTTTTATGCATTTGAAATTTTTTTTTGAAGCATTTGAGGATTTGTTTGAAGCATTCGAGGATTTGTTTGAAGCATTCTAGAATTTTTTATGCATTTGAGGATTTTTTTGAAGCTTTTGAGAAGTTGTTTGACGAATCTGAATTTGTTTTCTTAATTTAGATCCTGAATGTTGGCAATCTAGCATCGCGCGGAAGCAATGCCTATTTGCCCAATTTCGACAAAATACGACAATACAAAATGGCGAGTAGTGATTCGACAGTTCAAAATGGCGATTAATCACGCGGCAAATTCAAATTTGTTATTTTCTAAATTCACTAAGGGCCGGTTGCACCAACAGGCACCAATCTGAGGTTTACTAACATTGGGTTAAAATTTGACTTCAGGTTAGATATTTGTGTTGCACCAAATAACTCTTGATGAAATATCCTCAGGGTTAGTGAACCCATGTTTAACTTGCTGAAACCAAAATGGAGGACGGAAAAGGAACTAAGTTTGACCAATGCGGCCAGATTGCGCATCTTTTTTTCACCTGTCTGAGTTACGCGGTAGGTTAGCCCTAGGTTATTCTTAACCTCCGTTGGTGCAATCGGCCCCAAAAGGCACTTTTAGGAAAGATAACATTTCATATTTTTTAAAATTAAGAGTAGACATTAAACTAGGCATAGAATAAATCGCGACTAATCACTAATCGTTTTGATATTAAACTAATACCAACCGTTAATTACGATATAAAATTTTAATTCCCGTACTCATTCGTAACTAGAGTATTAGTTTTAATATTACATTTCTATTAATCGAAAGAAATGAATGAAACGGTATTAAAGGAAATGATTTAATAAACGCATTAATCTCATTTTAATCCGACATTTTATACGAATGCAGTTTTAACGAAACTAAAACCAAAAACCGAATCCGGTAAGGAGCCTAAATTACGTAAATTTAATATTTGATCGGGGGATTATCGGATTAATTCGGAGTAATTTTCCATTTCAGTTTGTTTTGATATCTGCTCGCGGGGCTTAAGTTAACAAAGTCAAAAATCTGTCTTTTTTTCTACTATTGTCTTTCTCGCTCATATCCAATAAGAGTAGACTGGAGAGATCTATTGCTCGAGGTTTTTTTTTTATTTCGAGATGCGTCAAAATCAAGCTTCGAAATAAAAAAAATGATTGGGTTGAAAAATGTCATTTTTCATTTTTTTGCGGTTGTTGGTTTTTTGTCTCTTCACAAATCTCGTTTCACAAATCTCAGTTTCGTTACTTAAGTCAAAGCCAAGGTAGGGACGCCATATTTATCCAAATTCAACAACGAGCGCCATTTATTATTTTATCTGATCAAAAGTTGGCTTTTATATATTCATCCTCCTCTCCTTCTTTATCTGGGTTGGTTTTTTTTTGGGGGGGGGGGGAGGGGGGGGTTTAAAGAAAAAATCCCTTCAGACAATGGTAGCGCTAGAGGGCGCCGACGTCGTTTTTCATGTTTTCGTGGTTTATGCGGGTTAGGATTATGTACCGGATTAAAGATGGCGGCTAGGGGGTGTTAAGGGTTGGTATAACGATTTCAAAATGGTGACGAAAGGGTCGTCATAAATGACGGGACAAATTCCAAATGGCCACTAGAATAGACGTAAAATCACGCGTGAGACAAATTTAATATGGCGACCAAAGGGTCGTAACAAATTCAGTACGGCGACGATAGGGTCGTAATAAATAACCTGACATATTCAAAATGGCGAATACTCGCTTATTCCGAATTCTATAGCGTGCTTCAGCAAATCAGCAATGCCATAATACGATTCGTAGCATTTGCTCGAGTGTTCGTAAAAGCAAATGCTCGAATACTGTTTTTTTTTTTTGTTTTTTGTCATAAATATTTACGTCATTTTCGTGCGTATTTCGGTCTAATAGATTTCTCCGAGTGACATTCGAGAGAATTAATCAGCGGTCAAGCGGCAAAAAAAAATCCTTAAGAGGGGGTGAGGGGAACCCTCCTCCCCCTTCTTCACTTGTCTGTTTGCGCGTCCGAAGGCGCTTCTTTCTTCGTGTTGTTGTTCAAACGTATCAGCATCAAACTGACCACTGTCCACTTTCTTCTATTTCTTATTTCGTCTTCTAGTAATGCGCGTGTACGTCGTATACGCCGTAGAATTTCAATCATTAGATTATTCCCAAAATCAAATGTACGAAATTTTTATTCCGAAATACAATTTCCCGAATTTCTATTCAATAAAAAAATCAACGTGTTCTATTCATCGGGTAACTTCAAATTTTCTATTTACCGAATAAAATTTTCAAAATTTCTATTCCTAAAAATAACAAAAACCTTAGGTGTGTTTTATACGAATAATAATAATTATAATAATATATTTTTTCTATATACTGTATAATGTATATATTCCTCGATCCACTCCTTTTATTCTTTTTTCATTCTCTATCTCCGAACTTTATATATTTAATGACGTCTCATATTTTTAAGTTGAAAAATCGATAAGGTACGGAAGCGAAAGATGATTTATCGGACAGAATATCGATCGATCGATACTCTTCGTGCTAGGCTAGAAGTGAGGAAATCAACGGTCAGCGCCATCTGACGACACGCGTCAATAATATATTTGGAAAAAGTAAAAATGGCGTTCATAAGTCGGATATCGTTGTTACGATAAGGCTACAAAAATGTCGCGTCCACATGTTGAAAAGTCATTCTGGAAATTTCTTTCCCGTAATTAAATTTTACAAAATACACTTTCCAATTAGTTGTATATTCCAAAAATATGAAATATTCTAATTTCTCATTCCAAAATATAAAAAATTCCATGCAATTTCTATTCCAAAATCCGAAATATTTTTATTTTCCATTCCAAAATATAAAATGTTCCAAGTTTCCATTCTGAAATATATAATGTTCCAATTTCCCATTCCAAAATATAAAATGTTCCAATTTTCCATTCCAAAATTTGAAATATTCCATTCCAAAATAGGAAATATCTAATTTTCCATTTTAAAATTAAATATTCCAAACTTAGAATTTATTAGTCCGTACTTACATTACATATAAGTCGGAGTTCCCCCTTACCTTAAATTATCCAAAAATACCAAAAACCAAAGTCTTATCATCACTCAATCCCGTTAATCAGACTTTTAATTAATTCCCTCAATAACCGCAGCTCTACCCCCTTACCACCCTTCATCTTGACCACCCCCTTCAACCTCCCTAAACCCGAGGAAGGTGGTGGGCGTTTCCGGTCTAATTATCTATCGTTCGATCTCATCCGCTTTTTCCCTGAACCTACATTCGGGGGGAAGTTTTGAGGGGATTTCCCTTTAAGTGCTGGGTGAAAAGGGGAATTTCCCTTAAGCGGCGTCTGTTTTCAATGGCTTTCTCCCTCCCCCTCTCTCTACCTTCCAAACTCACGTGACACGTGTGCCATCACACTTCCTGGATGATGTATTGTTTTAAGGACCATCCTCCTTTTCGCTCGCTGCTGGTACCCCCAATGTTTCCACCCCCTCCCCCTCTTTTAGGGGACTCGTTCTTCCAAAATGGGTGCCATTTGCAAAGGCAATTGGTAATTTGGGCCCATTCGTTATCGCGTTAGTCCAACCCCCCTCCCCCTTTGACTGTCTGCTGTTGGCAACTCGTTTGCCATTTATCTGACAGCGGCTTCTGCAGGTAATGGCGGGGTGATGACCTTTTACCGACCCGTAACCCGGAGAGGGGGTCGAGAGCGGTGAATAAGACCAGTTGGGGGAGGGGGTACCAGCTACTTTATCGGAGAGTCATGGCTGATGACTGGGATTTTAGGACAATTATAGTGTCTGAACGAATTTTGAATTTTTGACATTTCAGCAAATTCTGACTTTGTTAGGAAAACAGCGAAATGTCCGCAAATTTATGAATTTCTTTTAAGGGCAATTTATTCCTGAAAATTTTTTGCAATTCAAGGTACGTTTATGTCAGCGAATTACGAGCGTATATCTTGTAGTTTTTTTTTACATGTTTAAGGCAATTTGGGTTTAATGAAATGTTTCCAATTTATGCTCCAGAAAAAATATATTCTTAATTTTTATTCTAAAAATTAACTATTCGAAAGTTTTACTCCAAACTTCTATGCCAAGAATAACGTATTCCAAATTTCTATTTCAAAAAGAAAGTACTTCAAATTATTATTCCAAATATCTAATTAAAAAACAAAATATTCCAAATTTCTAATCCAAAAATTAAATATTCCAAATTTCTATTTCCAAGTGAAAATATTCCAAATTTATAATTCAAAAAGAAAATATCCAAAAGAAGAAACTAGTCTAAAATTCCTTCTGTTCCCCAAAAAAAATTGTTCCACGTGTTCCCAATAAAATTTCCTAATTTTTGCATTCCCCGAACTAAAACGTTCATTTTTTTTTTCTTTTAATTCAATTTTCAGGAATAAATATTTCTTAATAATTCATAAATTGTTCGGACATAATGTTTTCTTAACAAATAGTTAGAATTTGCACGAAATGTCTAAAGTCAGAAATTTGTACGAAGTGATTGTCCCAAAAACTCAGTCAGCTCCAGCCTTCCCAAAAAGGACGCCCTCTAGTGACGTCACCTTGTCCGTACCTCCCTCCCTCCCTCCGTCCCTCCCAGAAATCTGAATTTTGCACTTTTGATAGGAAATTTCGCTCATTGATTTCTCTCCCGAGTTTTCGATCACTCATTCCATTTAATTTTTTGTGTGTCGGGGGATTTCCCCCTCTCGAAACACGGTAACGTCCTTTCTCGTGTTTTTGGAGAAGTGGGCGTGTCTCGCTAATGAAGTACCTGCAGCAGTCGTGTCACCAGAAAAGGGGGAGACCCTAAAAAAATTACATCGACTGCTGGGTTTTTAGGGTTAGGATTTAGGGCTGGGGTTTATGGGTTAGGGTTAGGGTGAACAACTCGCTACCGGGAAAGGGGGGCGGGGCTGACGAAAGGACAAATTGGAACGAATGCAGCGCCACCCCTCAATCAACGAAAGTAACAACGCTGGCATCTTTTTTGTTTTTGTTGTTTTGTGCAAATTAGGAGAAACTATTGTTGGAGTTGTATTCTGGAGGGCAATTTGAGACCCGAAAAAAATCTGCTTTTTTTTGAGAAATTTATCTTTTTTTTCCCCGCTCGTTTTGGTTTTGACGGTTTTATTGTTGTTCGGTAAACTTCATAGATGGCGCTGGGACTTTTTTTTTTGGAAGGCGGATCATATCGGGACATTTGTAGATTTAGACGGGTAATTTAGAAATTTTAAGGATTTGTTTCGAAGAATTTTTAAAAATAAGATGATTAAGTTTTATACTAAACACGGGGAAAATATTTTGGAAATTTCATGATGTTTTTAAAGAAAAATTAGGAAATTTCTGAGTATTTTAAAAGGAAGATTTCTGAGTGTTTTCAAGGGCCTATTGGTCAATTTTTGTACGTTTTTGGAATAAAAATTCGAACAAATTGTCGATGTTTTCAAATGGAAATGTTTGTGTATTTTCAGATGAAAATTGGAACTGTTTGCAAATTCAAATTTCGAACTGTTTTCAAAATCGAAATTTGGAACTGATTTAAAAATCGAAATTTGGAACTGATTTAAAAATCGAAATTTGGAACTGATTTAAAAATCGAAATTTGGAGCTGATTTCAAAATTTTCAAAATCGAAATTTGGAGCTGATTTCAAAATCGAAATTTGGAACTGTTTTCAAAATCGAAATTTGGAGTCATTTTAAAGGAAATTTTAGAGAATTTTCTGAGCGTTTTCAAAATGAAATTTGTGAGCATTTTCATTGGGGAAACGCAACATTTTTCAGAGGGAAATTCCTAAATGTCCAGGGTTTCAACGGAAAATTACGGGTATTGAAAAATTACGAGGACAAATTTCAAAAAGTTTGATGTTTTCAGACAATGTGGAACGTCGAACGTTTTTTGAGGGTGATAACGAGGTGAAATATCATTTCTGACAAAAATCAACCATTTCTTGTGTTGACTTCATCGACGGAACATAACCCTTGACCTTTCCTGAGCCCCGAATAAGCGGTCAATTTGGCAGTCCCCTCATTAGATGGTCGCGCGTTCCCCTCACCCCTTGTTTGCTCAACGGACACGGCCATTAGGCAGCGCCACCTACACCTGAGCAACTCAATTTCAACAGATGGGACCTTTGTTAACGAATTGAAAGGGGGGGGGGGTTGTGGGGCACCCCCTAAGGGGGGATCGGGATTGGCAAATGAAGACGTCGTCGAGCTGGGATTTATAAAGCCTAAAAATAAAAGAGGGGGAGGGGGATCGGATCCCTCGTCGTGTTTATCCTTCGCACCTCCAAATTGCACGCCATCCATGAATCACCCCAAAATCAACAGAAATTTGGGGGTGATGGTAAGGGGGTATTTTAACGAAGCAGCAGGTGAACCTTAAGGTTAGTTCGTGCTCAGAAACGTTTTGGGCTTATAATGAAAAAAGACCATAGTTTGCACCTCGTTATTTATGGAAAGTGTGATTTCCTAAGGGGGCACCCCCTTGCACCCCTCATCACACTAACTTAAACTTCAAAGTCGTCGTTTCGCAAAATGTTGCGAAATTTTCAACGATTTTTTGTGGGGATATTTTGAGAAATTTCGTGAATGTTTTTCGTCCTTCAATGAAGGTAATTTTTGACTGAACGTTGAACGCATTTTGTAAAAAACTGTCAATCAAATGTTGACTGAATGATGAGCAAGTTTTAGGCAAATTATCAAACGAAATTTCGAAATTTGACTGAAATAATGTAAGTTTTGAAAAAAGAATGGAAATTTGTCATTAAAGGATGTCACTTTTTTACTGAACTAGGGAAAGTTTAGATTAAAACTGTGAATCTGAAATACATGTATTTTGATTGAATGATGGAATTTTTGGCCAAATTAAATTATCAAACAAAATTTGACTGAAATGATGTCAAGCTTTGAAAAAAAACAATGAACATTTTTCATTGAATCTGTGAATTCTAAATATTTTGATTGAATGATGGAATATTTGGCCAAATTATCAAACAAAAATTGACTGAAATGATAAGTTTTGAAAAAAAGAGTGGACATTTTTCTTTAAAGGATGCCATTTTTTTTACTGAACTAGGGAAAGTTTCGATTGAAATTGTGAATCTGTCAAACAATCATTAAAGGATGTCTTTTCTTTTACTGAACTATGGAAATTTTCGATTGAATCTGTGAATCTAAAATAATTTCATTGAATGATGGAATTCTTTGATCGAATCTTGAAAATTTGAGGATGATAATTTTTAATGAAAGATAAAAATTGTTTTAAGGATGAAGTTTTTTGATATATTGAAAATTTCTTACTGGATCTTGACAGTTTTTATTGAATGGTGAAAATTATTGATTGAAAGTTGTAATTTTTTTATTGAAGGATGAAATTGTTTAATATATGGAAAATTTCTCATTTAATGTGGAAATTTTTCGATTGAACCTTGAAAATTGTCTATATTGAATTTTAAAGATGTCTAAATTGAACGATGAAATACTTTGACTGAATGTTGGATTTTTAGTGTCCAACAACGGACATTTTCTATGTGATGGCCAATTATTCGATGAAAATTTCCGTTCTCCTTTCGTATGTATACTTTTATGTTTAGGAAATGAACGTATCAAAATTTCATTACTATTTGATTCGTAAGCATAAAAAATGTTACTTTACTGGTAACAAAAACGACCGTGGCACCAAAATTTTGTCAGTTTCTCTCAATGATCACATTTCGTCATATGTCGATATCTCGCCAATATATATTACGTCCTGCCCACATCCAGATGGCACTACGTGCAGCGCCCCCCAGCCCACTCTCACACCCACCACCACCTCCACCCTAGGGCTCTCTCACCTCACCTCCACTCCTGCTGCAGTCGAGGGCCCCGTGTGCTCGTGTCCGCCCTATTACCTTCCCGCTAGCTGACAAATGACTGGATGTCCCGTCTATCCGATCGATATAACGATCGTCATATTAATTTTGCCCGAAGATCTAACGCGATATTAAGCAGACAATAAAACGCTCCCAATGCGCTCTTTCACCTTGCAGCTCAAACGGAAAAGCAACTGGGGAATTAAAGGGGGAGCCAGGGGGAGGAGGTGGTGGTGGGGGTTACTAAAAGAGAGAGATGGATTGTGTAGCGGTAAAGGAGGCCAGAAGAGAGAGAGAGGAAGAGGGGGTTCAAAGGGAGATGGAGGTGGAGGAGGCTGTGTGATGTGTACTGTATACCTCATCCAGGATGGGTTTGGTTGACTGGTTGGTCAGATTCGCCCAGATATTGGCCATTGTAAAAAGGTAGTTTTCCAAATGGGGGAAATCCGTCGGGGGAGAAGCTCTGGATCGATATAGGTACAAAAGGGAGGAGAAATGCACCTTTCGGATACTCACTTTCCCCCTTTTCATCCGTGTCCGAAGCCTGGATGCAGCGCCATCTGGAGAGCAACTCTCCTGGTTCCGCTGGGTTCGGTCGGATTAAAGGGGAGAGTCCATCTTTCGGTAAGGATTCGATGATTTTGGGGATGAATCAGAAGTCCGTGCCATCCATCCTTGCGAATACGTGATGGTTGGCATTGATAAAAATCAAACATGTGTTGACATTTGTTGCCCATATATGATGCCATGTTTGGTCTTTGATGTCCATCTTCCAGTCAGGAATCCCAGACATGGATGATCCCGATATCCGATCCATGCAGAATTTTCACGTGGTCGTCCTAAAATTTAGCATGTATGAATGTGGCTTTTCTGTTATGTAATATCACGTTGCACCATTTGTGATAATTCATCAGGTCCATCGTGTTTATCACGTGTTCTGGATTTGGGGGCTTTGTGGATGATCCCAAAGTCCATCAAGTTTGATGTTACCATTCCAAACATACAAGTGTATATTAAACATGTATAGTATATGTATGCCATTGTGTTGCCCATATACATGAGAATGCCATGCATTGATCCATGTTTAGTTAGTCATGTGGTCATACCAAAAATTAGACAAGTATGTACTTTATGTGCATTTGGTATGTTGCCCCATATACTGTACATCGTTTCATATTTTGTCATTTACATCCATGCAAACGTTTCTGTACACATCCAATTTTCGGCATGGTAAATGCATCTTGTATTTATTCGGCAAATGGCTGTATATTGGTTTCAGGGCTTTATGGTTGGCCCCAAATTCAAAGTTACATCAGTAAACTAAGAAATGATGAGTAATTCTGCGAGCCACGAATGATAAAGAGCCCTGACATAGTTTTATGATGTGATCATAGTATGACTAACATTTCTTTGTCATTATGTTACTCCAAAAAAAAAATTCTTGTTTTATTTCCAGAAAATGTGAAGTCTTTTTTCAGTTTCATGCATCAGCCATTTGCAATTTGGAGACTGAACTTTAACTTAAGAAGTATAAAATCATCCCAAGCAAAATTTACAATTACGGGCTAGTACTTTCAAGAAGGTGGATTGAAATAACATGACATTATCTTGAGTGAAGACAGTTTCGTAAAAAAAAAAACTGTAACACGTGTAAGCAAAGAAGCATGTGACGTGAGCCCCTGACACGGTTTTATCAGGTTGTGGTTGGTGTGACTAACATTTCTTGGTCATTTCGTTACTCTCAAAACATTCGGGTTTTTTTTTTGCATACAAAATTTGATGATGTTTTCAGTTTCATTCCTCCTGCTAAGCACAGCGTCTCAGATGAACCGTGGCGCCCCAATGGCGCGCTGACGTTTCCGGTTTGTCCAAATAAGGTGGACTGACTAGGCCTACCTAGGTCACTCCTAGCTTAAAACATTTATTTAAGGTACAAAATGTTGGCTTTTTTTTCTCTCCTCTCTCCTCTGGGATTTGTGTCTGCGTGGCTCCAGTTTCATTTCGGATGTTGTCTTGTCTGGATTTACCACCTGGACGAGAATGGAAAAGAAAGGGAAAAAAACTAGAGGCAGGAGGGGGATACGGGACTCAACCTCACTAGTCCCGAATTCAAGGGGGATCCGCCTTTGAAATGTTTGGACAAACGAAAGGCAAAACAAGGAGCTGCACCTGTGTGTGGGCCAAGTGACTGGGGGTGGCGCCACCTTCATCATCTCGTCTACAACCCCTGCTTGTTTTCTCCTCCTTCCTCCCCCCTCCCCCCCTCCCAAATTCAACGGCCATCCCACCTAGAAACCGCCTCCCTCCACCACCACCTTTTATTTTTATCAGCTCTGATGATCTGGGCTTCAAGAAAAAGGTCCTCCTGGTGAAAAAAAAAAGGTGAAATAAGAAGCTGAAGGGATGACGCGTCCAGACACCGTGGCACCCAGCGGGTTGTGAAAAAGGGATTAAAAGTTTCCTGGAAGGGATTTTTAGGGGATGAGAAAATGCGGGAGGGGAAAGATCTAGGAGAAAACAAGGGAAGGCTACCATGATGGAGGTATTTGATTGAAACCTAAAAAAAATGAGGACAAGACCCAATGATTGATAACCTTCTTCAGGATGGAGTTTCTTCTTCCCTTTTCCCCGCAATTTTTTTCCCCTGCTGGTTAGGACAAGGTTTTTGCGTTCATTAAAAAGCATTTCTGCGCATTGCACAACCAGTTTTCATGCATTTGAAGGTTTGCTCATAAAGTTCGTATAATTGTAGACAATTTTTGTATGAGAGTACGGTTTTGTGTGCTCATTATAACCATTTCTGAACTTTGCGCAATCAGCTTTATGTACATTTGAAGGTTTGCCCCCTTAAAGATGTCAAACTGTTCGCAAATAAGAGACCACACGACCGCCTAAATATAAAAAAATATATTTTGAATTGAGAGGTGTTTAGCTCAGTATTCTGATTAAATTAATGATCTTTCATGGCGTATTTATGTCAAGATAATTAATGGACTTAGTAGAAGTCATTTGACTCATCGTTAAAACCTACAATTAATCTATTGTTCAAAATTATTTTGACTAATTTTTTTGGGAAAGTTTTTTTTTTGTATGGAGCATTATCACTTTATCATTTCATGGTATGTTCTTTGTGATAAAAAAAATGTTTTTAAAGTTTTCAATGCAAAATTGTTAAAATAATCCAGATTCAGTGTCTTTTATATATTTTGTGGAGAAAATGTCCATTAGTATAACGCTGTAAAAATTGTTTTGCATGGTTTTTAACAAAAATTGTATGCTGTTTTTATCTAAAATCGTATAATGTATATTTGTTCGAAAGACCCTTTAGCTTTAGACTATTTTGAAAGTTATTGAATTTTTTTTAAAGGTATTATTTTATGATAAAAAAGTGTTATAAACTATTTTGAAAGTTTTTAACACTTTTTTAAAAAGTATTATATTTTATGATAAAAAAGTGTTATAAACTATTTTGAAAGTTTTTGACACTTTTTTAAAAAGTATTATATTTTGAGAGAAAATTGTGTTTATGGTTTCTACAGTGTATGTCAATTTTTTTTAACATTGTAAGGGTTTTTTCTAGAAAATAACTTAGTACTCGATGCACATTGTTTCATTGATAGTAAAATTATATGCTTTGTATGGGTTATTAGTAAAATTGTATATTTTATATCAAAAGGCACATAACGCATACTTTGTTACAGTAAAAAATCTAATCCAAAAGATCTGTAAACATTTTTCAAACTTTTGGTACGTTGAACTAAAATCTGATAAGGGGGTTTTGACGAGCCCTCTTAATGGGTGTAAAACATATACACACTCCGGTCTTTTTCGGACTAAAATGTTTATTTACATGTTTATTTCGCCCAAATTCGTTTTTACTCGTCGGTGTAAAAGGTCATCGTGGGGAGTTGGTAATTGTAAGGTTGGCTTTTGGAAAAATCTGCTAAGTAATCTTGGGTCTGCTAACTGACGGAAAATGATATTTTAAAATGTTTTTTTTTTTCATTTTTCAAATCCATTAAAATATGACTGGAGCAAAATGGGAAAAGTGTTTTTAAGTGGGTCTCACTTTCGAAATAAGAGTATAAATTTCTCGGAGAAATGTTTTTTCTTTCTTTTTTGGTGGCCAGCTGGATGTGAAATGAAACGAGTGTTGCTTCTCTCGCTTTTGATCCTCCTTCGTGTTTACGATGTTAATTTCTTTTTAAAAGCTGCAAAATGCGAAATGGTGTTTACCAGTCAAAATGGCGCCTCGGCGTCTTTACCTAACTTCTCCTTCGGCGCCATTTTTTTTTCGTTCAAAAATCAGTTGGTCTTTCATAAATGTCGTCAACATCGATTCAAAATATAGTCAAATGGTACCTCCAAACCTGGAAAAGTCGGGGAACTTAGAAATGTCTGGAAAAGTCAGGGAAGAATGGCTTATTTTGAAAAAGTCAGGGAAATTCAACGTATAGACACGCTGTTGCGATCCAAACTAATGCTTCTAAATGGTTAGCTCAGGGTTCATTTTCCTAGTAGATATTTGCAAAATTTTCCACGTTTTCCGAATACAATTAGGAAAAATGTTCCATGTTTTCCGAGAAAAAAATTGCAAAATTTCCCACGTTTTCCGAGGACAAATTTTCAACATTTTCCGAATACAAAATTGTCAAACTTTCAAATATTCAGATATTTTGAAAAATATTTTCCTGGGTCGATTTTGCAAAATATGTCAATTTTTGACATTATCATTGGGCAGGGAATTTTTTTTTTAAACCTGGAAAAGTTATTGATGTTGAACATGAAATTTCTGGGGAAACCCTGAGTCAGATCTGGTTGAAATGAATCTGAAAGGAGGTGAAAATTTGTTCGTTTAAACCGTAGTTTGCATTATCGGAAGTTATATTGGGAAATTAATGAAGAAAGCCGTGGAAATTAGTCGTTCCTTTTTGGAAGTAAGGTGAATGTAACCGTGTCAACCAATATGAACCAAGTTCGTTCTATTTATAAAAAATAGAAAAGTGTAACTATAGCAACAGTGGAAGATGCTCGTTCGGTTTGGAAAATTTTCGACCAACTATACTGTATATGCTTCAAAATAATTTTTACTAATGGAAATTATAATAGTAAAGATTAATTGAATTTTGCAGTCGTTTGGCCAAAATGTTGTTCGAGGAGGCGCTTTGGCTTCGTCCTACTTTTTTTGTATTTTTATGGTGTTGAATCCCGGCGTCAAACCTTAATAGTTTTCTTTTCGCAACGTTGAAGAACAAGTTTCCGAACAAACGTAGAACAGAATGTGTCAGTTTTTTAACAACTTTGTAACTTGCCAAAATCACAACAAGATGGATGTAACATTTTTTTACTTGCTTTTTTATTTCGCGAAACTCGAAGATGTTTAGGTGCGAAAAATGGTTGTTTTGTCAGCCAGTTTCTAAAGTGTCCTATATATTTTTTTTTTCGAAAAAATTCCTTAAATTTGGCAATATACACGTTTGGTCAATTGACGTTTTATTTAAAACATTTCACAATGTTCACGAGTGAATCTTGCCAAATTTTCAACATTTCCGCCAGCGAATTTTTGTGAAAATTTGAGTGGATTTCGAGATTTTCAAAACGTCTTCGCACATTTGCAACATTTGTACGAGTTATCATCTCGAAAATGTTAACCTATTCACGAGTAAATTTCGCCACAATTTCAACAATTCCACGAGTAAATTTCTCGAAAATTTAAAATTTCCACGATTCAATTGTGCTACATTTCAACATTTCCACGAGTGGAATTTCAGAATATTATCTTCTGAAATTACCAGTGGATTTTGCGCTAATTTTTAAAATGTTCGTAACTTACTTTTGCACAAATGTCCAATTTTCACAATTCTATTTGCGTAAATTTCTCATTGCGCAATCAATCCTAAGCAATCCTACGTAAGGACGATAAGAGTCCCACGCGATGATAAATAGCGAGTGGTATGGATTGGTATAATTGGTGTCTCTTTTATCATTTCGACATGACTTTTGGGTAAATTTCGATAAAGATCAGATGCTTAAATTATGCCTTATTTATTCTCCCCCAATTCGCAATATCCATTTCCGCCCTCGCTTAATTAAGGCAAAAAAAGAGGGGGGGGGGGGCGTATAGGAGGGGGGTAAAAGAAAATGTCTCATTCGGTCATAAAAACGGAGCCACGAAGCACCCGGGTGGCCAAATTATGCATCGAAGAGACATCGTAAAATCTGTACAGCCGCCATTTTGAGGCCATTAAAGAGCTAGCTTTTCGTATTTATTTGTCTTCCGGCGACGCGACGACGACCGAATTGCGTAGAAAATATTTCGTATTGCTCCAAAAATTCGTTATATACGGGAGAAGTTCGTCAGTCACCAAGAACAATTTGTTATACGCGTGAACGATGAATGGGTCATTTGCGAGAAAAATATAACGGTGGGAACGTTTCGTTATTTGCGATGAAAAATACGTTATATCCGGAAAAAACAATTCGTTAAATGCGATGAACAACTCGTTACGTGCACGAGAAAAGTTCGTTATTCGCATTGAAAATTCGTTATACGCGAGAGCAATTGGTTATTCGTGATGGTAATTCGTTAAATATGATTAGCAATTCGGTACTCGTAGTAAAAATTCGTTATATGTGATGAAAAAATTCCTTATACGAGAGAGAAATATTCGCTAAATGTGATAAAAAATTGGTTATTTCTGAGAAAAAAAATTGTTTTTTTTTACAGTAAACGTCTTTAATTTTAAACGCGCAAAAATTCGTTACTTATACTATAGGGAAAAATTCGTTATTCGTGAAAAAAAGTTGGTTATTTGCGGCATTAACTTACTTTTTGCACTGAAAAAGTTCGTCATTTTCAGGATTAACTTATTTTTTGCACTTAAAAAATCGTTATATGCAATTTAAAATGTGTCAACATTTAACAAAAATTCGTTGTAAGCGGCCGAAACGCGCCATTAGCATGACGAACTCAATATTTACAGGAACTTCATGGGGCAATTATAAGGTTTGGGTTAAATTTATTGGAAATTGGCCCCCACACGTGGCTGGCGCCAACGAGTGTTCTTATTTTGGTAATTCGGTACAAATTTTTATCGGAGGAGTTTTTGGTCCACCTGCTCGTCTTATTTCTTCCGTGCAGCCGCCATTTTTTCCAGAATATAAAAAGGACCAGAATAGAAATTTGCCGAAGAAAAGACGCTTTTTATTACGGGTGCGAAATAAAAGACTAGACTTGAGCCCACACGCAAACAAAAACAAAAACAACAAAAAACCTGGGCAGAAACACCTTTTGGTCCCACCCAAAAAAAAATAAAATGCTTGTAAGAAATATTGGGAAGTTAGCAAGGTTCCCCCAGAAATTTCATTTTCAACTTCCCTGACTTTTCCATGCACATTTAAAAAAAATTTCTGTGACCAATGACAATGTCGAAAATTGACATACCCTTGTACTGTATTTGACAAAATGGACACAGGTAAATATTTTGCAAAATTCACATAGAAAAATTACACAATTTTGTATTCGGAAAATGTTGAAAGTTTGTCCTCGAAAAACGTGGAAAATTTTTCAAAATTACGGTATACTCTGAAAACGTAGACAATTTTGCAAACGTGGAAATTCGGGCAAATTTGTACTCGGAAAACGTGGAAAATTTTGCCATTTTTGCACTCGGAAAATGGGCCCTGAGCTAACCATTTAGAAGCATTAGTTTTGGATCGCAACAGTATGACTACGTTGAATTTCCCTGACTTTTTCAAAACAAGCCATTCTTCCCTGACAGTGACTTCTCCAATTTTTCCAGGTCTGGGGGTACCCTAGCTGATTAACGACCGAAAACCGAAAGATTTTCGATTAAATCTTCGAATCTAATTCGGTCTAAGGCCATTGGAAATTGATTCCTTGTTTAACGTCCCCGCCCGCCCCATTGGTGACCCTCCGCCCCTACAAAATAGA
>JAQGAO010001898.1:0-21998 GCA_034697705.1 Ommatoiulus sabulosus | reverse complement strand
CCATATTTGTGGCAAAATGTGATCCAAAAAGGCGTGATTTTGGTGTTCTGTAGGTGACTTTTTGATTTACAGTGTAGGCCTATAAATAATCATATCGGGGCGTCCAAACGCTCCTTTCCTTTTTTTACCGCATATTATTATTAAAACATTGAAATAATTATTCAAAATGGAACGTTTGAATTCCATATTTTAAAAACTTCGTAGGAAAATGTTTGAATTCATTGAGACTTTATACTGTCTGGTTTAATGAATAATTACAGTACGTTACTGCATATTGTGCGTAAATTTGCTTTGTCACAATTCAAGATGTTCATATCGTGAACATCATTTTCATTCCGGAAAATAACCCCCCGATTATATTGGAAAAATTTATTTTAAAACTATTTCGAAAAAGCGAGTTTTGCTGCTTTCACCAGTTTTTTAAAGGGGTCATCCATAAAGGACGTCCGGCAAAGGGAGGGAGGGGGTGAGGTATGGGAAAATGGGACACGGGCGGACAGCGGGGAAGGATGGGGGGTGGACGTCCGGATGTCAACTAGGGCTTAACTGTCAACAGTTTTAGATGATAAATTGATTTCATTGGTCTGTGGTTCACTAATGGTAATATTTTCAATGTAAAAATTTATAAAGAACATATTAAAAATTGCTTATGTTATCAACAAGCTGTTTTCAAAATTGGACGGGTCGTAAGGGAGGGGGGAGTACATAAACAGAACAATTTAAGGGCGAACAGGGGGGGAGGAGGGGGGTGAGGTCTAAAAACCTGGAAAAATACAGGACATCCTTTATGGATGATCCCTTGCTGTAGGTGTAATTCAAATGTTTTAAAACAGTGTATAGCACACAACTGTGTTTTTATGAAATTGGAGGATGAAATTTCTGATTTTTTAAACAACATGGAGCGGTTTTGTGAGGAAGTGTGCAATGTATTAACTTCTATATCACCAATAATAAAACTGTTTTATCTAAATACAAGTTCGAGAATTGCTTATGGTCGTGGATAATCTACGAGCTTGAATTAACTTTGAATAATGCAAAGATCAATTTAAAAAATAAATAATATGAGATGTGAGCCGCATGCATCCCCTCACTCATTATCTTGCATATTCTTGCTGTTCGTTTCAACTTGTTTGGATTTTGTATAAAAAGCTAGTAAACGCTGATTTTACAGCGTTCAGGTCGTCTGCATAACTTTTCAGTTTACGTTTTATTCTGTTCTCACTATAGTGTGTCATTTTTTAGCTATTGTTTGTCAAAATTCATTTTCCTTCGTGGAGAAATGTTGTAGATTTTTAGTCACCTTGTATCGACAAATGAGCGCAGTCCGGAGGCTTCGCTTAGGTTTGTCCATCCGTAATTTCCCGATAAACACGTAAAATCGCCGGTGGTTGTTTGAGCACACATGGCATCGGGGAACGCGTTTCGACGATTAAATTGTTAATTGGGCGTGCGTTGCGGTGCGCGCTAATGCTCGAACCGTAGTTCAACTAGCCCATGTCGGTTGTTGTCCATGCCAGAGTTGGTCATTTATTGATTTCGGTTGTTTTCTTGGTATTTTTCAGCAGCCGATGTGACGCAAGATGATTGGCCGGATGAACGTCCAGGTGGTGAGTAGCCGTTAACTGCTTTCTAATTAGAAGTTTATGAAACACCGTGGATTAGGGCACCAATGCCGATTAGAACGAAGGCCGTCGGAGACAATGCAATCAGCACCTCTTAATTCTGTTTATCATCCAAGAGAATGTTTCCCTAATTTGAAAAGTGGCTTCCCATTGGCCGTTATTCAACGAGACGCTGCTTCACGCTCGGCTGCGTCAGATTGAGGTTTGCTCCGTACGTGGGGCTGATATCAGCGTTTTTATTACGCCTCTGGTTTAATAAAACCTTAGATCGTGTGTCTATATCCATCTTTAATGACACGACCTCGATATTAGGAGAGACGAGATGTTTTCAACAACACCAACACACGGCATTCCCAATGCCTTTTTATGGCGCCTAATAATATGTGGAGGAACGGGAATGCACCAATCGATGCCAGCTTTAATCGTGATGCTTATATCGCGGCCTTAATGAAATGCCCTTCTTTTTTGGTGCGCTGTTTTAAAGTTGGTCCTAAAGAACTCATCCCTTGGCTTATAGATGCGGAGGTTTTATATGCCAGTTTCTATTGAAACTATAGGTTTTTATACTTTCCTCCACAGCCAAATCCCGTATTATAGACACCTGAAACGTGGATCAGGAATATGCGGTAAAACCAGGATAAATGCAGTATTAAATTGACTCGATCCGCAGCTAAAACTTGTTTCTATTCTCTGAATAACATGTGCAAATAAAATACTATGCAGATGAAGCCGAATTTGCATGTATTTTAAATAATGCGAATGTTAGGTATCACTAACTAGCACATTATACAGTATGTAATACCAGTATGGTCACCGCGCATTCCTCCTGTCCATCCTCGCAGCACGAATTTTCCGACTAGCGCCCAGTACCCAAAACTTCGTGTGAGAATAAATTTGCAGCAGACTACAAAAAGAAAAGGCAGCGTCTGCTTCATCAAAATGCATTTATCGTTATCACTCCTTTCAAACGGATTGCTGTATACTTAGCCAATTATGAAGTATTGTGCAACCCTGCGGCTATCGGTCTATCTGACGTCACCTACGATACGATCATATCGTGTTGGAAAGTATTGGGCCGACCCACCGTACCAATTCTTGCGCTGCAGTCGTATTTTCTGGACAGGGGAACATGAAAGGTACCGACAGTCACACGGAGTTACCATACTGGTATTACGTACATGTATACTGTGTAACGAGCTACTTGCAGCTGGGAAAACACATGTAAATGTACATTACATTGCTGGTTGTACTGAATTCCACGGATTTTGATCTGAACTCGTTGCTTATGAAATTCATAAATGTTTCATCCAATGTGAAAACCTGATTGGCAGCTGTTAACCAAGAATGAAAATTATCACAGTACCCTTCATTGATGATATGAAATTTATTCACTTCCTAAATGCGTATATTGCTTGATATCTTTTGCAACATATTATTACATGTATTTCCTCGAAAGTAAACTATGTAGAACAGTTTTGGGCAGACATTTAAAGTCTCAGGGAAATGCATTCCAAATTAAGAGAACGCAGAACTCAATAAATTTAACTTTATTTGTATTAGAATTTTAATAGCTAAACATCTTTTTTCTCATCATGCAAGAAAATCGCTAAATTCTGCCAACATAGTTTCACTAGCTTGTTAAGAGCCTGAACGCTGCTTGGAAACGTTGATTGGACCGTAAACTTGTACACGTTTTAACGTGCATATATTGTAAGTATTCAGCGAAAGCCGTATACGTCCAATTATGATATCCAATATGCCTACTTTCTAAATGTGGGGGATTTTACGTTATTAATACTAGGGATTATAAGGCATGCCCGTTTTTAATCGGATCACTAATGACCTCTTTAGCTTTAAGTATTACTGCCAATATGATATGCTGTAGGGTGTATGATTATGGATTTAATGCAATCCACAGTACCATGATTAATTTCACTTTTATTCTTATACCGTCCTTGCCTTTGCCTTTGCTAAGTACCAGCGAGGTATAAAAATCGATGCTCGTCATTAATTTCTAACAGAATTTTTTCCCCCTTTATTTCAACTTTTAATTGATCTTGATATCCATGGCCGGAGAACGGAAATGACAATAACATATCTACTCGATCGTTAACTTGAAATTCATCCGTTAACGAGGGTTCGGAATGTCAAGAACAGAAATGCTCGTGTGGCTATTCATCATTAACAGCACTAATAGATATAATGACGCAAAGTCAGTTTTTGCTTTTTAATGAATTTTATCTCCAGTCATGTGGGCTTCCGAGGACATAAATATAACGTACAGAAAATCTGGAAAAATTCCATAGGTACTTTTTTGAGAAATAAATGAGGCAGATGCTTGGTTACAGAATCTGGTATTAAAAAAAAAACATTTAAAACTGGAGTGCAAGACATTTTCTCCCAAATAAGATTTTTTCGTTGGTTTTTTATTCGTCACACCAGGGTTCCCCTAGATTTTGAAAACCTGGAAAAGTCCGGGAACTTGAACGTGTCTAGAAAAGTTAGGGAACTTGAAAATGTCTAGAAAAGTCAGGGAACTTGAAAATGTATAGAAAAGTCAGGGAACTTGAAAATGTCTAGAAAAATCAGGGAAGAATGACATATTTTGAAAAAAATAAAGGAAATCCAGCGTAATTAAATCCAAAATTAATGTTTCCACGTGGTTTGCCAGGCCCAATTTGCAAATTTCCACCAATTTCAAAGGACAAATTTGCTAAATTTCTAACAGTTTCCAAGGACATATTTACAAAGTTTTTAACCTATTCCGAGGATAAATTTTCAAAATGCTCATATTTTTCGTAATATAATTTATAAGGTTTCCAACCTTTTCCAGCACACATTTGCAAAATAGTCAACGGTTTTGGGGTACAGATTTGTAAGATTTTCAAGTTTCCGAGGAGAAATTTGCAAACATTTTCAACAGATTCCGAGGACAAATTTGCAAAATTATTAGTTTTTTCAGAGTACGCGTTTTCAGCATTTTCCGAATACGAGTTTCTCAAATTTTCAAAAAATGTTCCTACTAATTTTGTCAATTTTGTATGTTTTAGTTTTGAAAATTATTCAAAACTGCCATTAGTAAACTTTGTATAACATTGTGTAAATTGTGGATAACATTGGCATATGTCAATGTTGACATTTTCATTGGTCAGGGAAAATTGTTTAAAAACCTGGAAAAGTCAGGAAAGTTGAAAATGAAACTTCTGGGTTATAACCCTGGACACGCTTTTACTACATACCTTTTTTAAATTTGTTCAGTTCAAAAAATGAGTATTTTAAATCTTTGTGCCCCCTTCAAAATGCATTTGAAACTGCACTTTTGGCAATATTTTTTTTCCTTAACAACGAAGCGTAATCCTTTCATCTATCAAGCTAAACGTGACCGGTCAGAATTTCAATTGCGGATCAGCAAGATGGCCAGGAGTGACCGTACGTGCTTGCGCGCGTTGTAAGCAGATGTGGACGTATAAAAGGGCTACGTGTCATTGCCAAGTAAACGCTGCGTTGTGTGGCAAAATGCCCATGAATTGTTGATGGAGTTGCCATCCCAATTGTGACACAACGGTAGTGTCAGGAAGTTGATTCATTTGTTAAAGTGCCAGTAATTCAATATCACCGTGACTGGGAAATGTCCAACTTTCAACGAAGGATAAAAATTCTTCATAGAAAATTCCGAGTAAAATATACTTGTCAATGCAGTGAGAGGTTGCTGCGTGCTGAAGAAAGAAATTGACAGGCACTTGCATGAGAACGATGGCAAAATGTTACGAATGACAACCATAGCCCCGATAGCCCGGACGTGACCTCGCTTTCCTCTTAGAATTTCGTTTTAGGCACATTGACACTTTGAAATGGAAAACGTAATAAATTGGTCTCAAGAATTAACTTGTCATCATTTGCTGCAGGGGCTTAGTGCCGAATTTCCTATTAGACGCCACGAGTATACACCAATTCGTATTTCGCTTCAAACCATACGCTGACAAAATAAGCTATAAATGCTAATAAATTAGGCAGTTGACATTTTGTGGCTCGTAAAAGGATGAGGCACGTGACGTCACTAGTTTTACGCCGCTTTTGCTGAGGACTAATTAGATCATCAACCACATCCATGTACAGTACGTAGTTTAACAAATAATTACCCTTGATGCTTATGCTATACGGTGGTTTAGGTAATGCTATTTCCGTGACAGGCTTCAAGTCGCCAAACCAGTGGTTTATTTTTGTTTTGATGTTTTTTCTCCAAATTATGCAAATGATCTACAATGCAATGTCCATAATTAAGTGAATGTAAAATTGTCAGTTGGTCTGGAGTAACGATAAATATAAATTTAGGGCATAATTATTACTGGGTAAAACTAATGTTACCAGCACATTTTTTGCGGGCAGTTATTTTAATCTACATTATTAGGTTTAATTACATACAACATATCTATAAGTGTATATCCGGTACAAGGAAAAACATTTTCGAATTTTTCAAAACAATTGAATTGTGCAAGTGATGTTTTGTCAGCTCGGTTATTTTCTTCTATTCCATCTTACATGTATACATGTGTTTTGTTTTCTCTTATTCTTATGGTTGGACATGGGCCACTGTCTGTTGATGAATTTTCAAAGCCCCCTGAATTGGCCACATTTTTAAAAATGCTATTCGATGCATCCTATATTTTTAGAATGCGTATGCTTTAAATATGAGGACGTGTCCGAAATATAAAGAGAATACATCGAAAATGATATTCGGCCACATCTTCGATAACGCGCCATAAACTAGCTGAACGCGAAAAATTGAATTCGTATGGATTTTGGCTGCATAGAAATAAGTCTGGATCCATAGAAAGTGTGGCTTTTATGACCCCGGATCTGATTCGATTTTCGCAGTCTGCGGAGCTACATCGAGACCAAAAAATGGACTTGTTTTTATAAAGATTTTCGGCTTTTTTATTTCGTGTTTCCGCCCATATACTTGTCTCGTTTGATTTGTGCCACCAAATGTCGATGTAAAGCAATCCGTATTTTTTTTCTATTCGCGAAATTGCGTCTACTTTTAGCGTTTTTGAGGCTGTTTTGAAAATATTCGTGGAAGGAATGGAATATTACCGAGAAAATTGTATTTAAATTTAAGTTGTTCTTGGCGAGAACACTAACGTTTCCTGCGGTTTTATTCTTTTCTGTCAAGCTCGAATGCTATTCCAAGTCTGGAATTTTTGAGAAAATGGTCTTCGAAAAATGGACTTTTAAAAAGCCAAAGCCAGAACCAGCAGCATTAGGATTTCAACTGATGTTCATATTTGTACTTAACATATGGTGAAAAACACGCATTGAAAATATATTTAAAAAAGCATTTCTAGTCCACCAGTTCTAAAAATAGTGCGCATCTGTAGACATCTGGTCATATCAGATCTACAATATGAATGCATTAACTGAATGCATACTGTATTTCGCCAAAGGTAGTCAGATAAAATGTATCCTGGATGCACTCTAAAATGTTGTAGTTTATCAAAAGAATAAAGTGGGTTTTGAACCGCAGGGCTTATAAATTACGAGGAATCATATGTATTACTTTAATAAAGAAGGAGAGGTTCCGTTTCTTGAATTGTAAGTTTTAAAATTTCCCTTTTTAATATCACATTTGATGTAAATAACCATTTTATTTTTAGCTGGGAGGAATATACAGTCTCTCAAATTAACTTAGACGTATGTTCTAAACTACCTAGCAATAGTTTGATTTTTTTCGTAAAGTTTTAAAATCTGGGAAATTGTTTTTCAGTAATAACCGCAAGCTGGGAGCTAGGCTGTGTAGTGCTTTCCTCATATACGGTACTCAAGTATATCATTACTCAAGTAATGATAAAATTCCTACGCAAACATATGGGGGCTGGGCTTGCTATATATATATTTTTAAGGTTTTAAAATTTATGCATTTTCGATGATTATGGTCTGCATAGCATGTCTATAGAACAACCATTAAATGGTTGGCTAAGCTTAAACTAAACAGTTCTGTTAGTCAAATAATCTGATTATAGCCTACAATATACACTTGTACTTTATTGGTATTTACTGAAAACCGCGTCTATTCTACACTGGGATATTACTGTTAGTACTGTATTACTCAAAAGTTAAGGTCGTGTCATACACAAGCTCTATGAAAAAAATTAGAATTTTTACTAAAAAATAAATCGTGGTTCGCATCATACAAGTAGGTAAGCCTGCGCCGCCTACGTTGTTTTTTTGTAAAAAGTAGCAAGATGCCTTTTGACATGTACTAGAAGACTTTAGTCATCCAGTAAAAAGGCAAAAATATGCAAGAAAGCACGTTTTACGAGCCGTTATTTTAGTGTTTCGTAGAGATAACTATTTTTAGCAGGAGCGTGGATTATCGAGTAAATAATGCGCCCCCGCCCCTCCTCTCAGCGCTAGCCTGTGCGGTGCCTACCAAATCCCCTTTTAATTTCGTCTAAGTTGTGCCCTGTTTCTGTGTAAATGCACATGCCACGATGCAACCGACTTTCATCAACAATATTATTCCAGCCCAACAAGCCCAATTTCTATCAGGCAACGTACATCTAGCAGGAATGAATTTTCGGAGGTGTACCTCAGCGCGATGCGAGCGGAATCAGCGATGCGAGAATATCTATAATGGCTAAGGCAACATCGCTGCTTCCCAATGATTCCCTCCCTCATTTGCATGAGGAGCGAGCGTTGCGAGCCATGGTCCTCATTGACACGCCATTGGGAACATGGACAAAATTCGGAGTTGAGGCGAGGATTTATGCGCTTGTAAACTTTGTATGCGCTCAATGCGAGCGCGATTGCACCAGCTTATTTTCCGGAAAACTCCTTCAAATAATTCACCTTGTCATCGAGGCTAATAAAATATGGCCGTCGATACACTTCGAAGGAAACGAAACATGATCCGAAAAGCTGTAGGATAGGTTATCAGCAGCGGCGAACCATTTAGAATTGAATACAGCTTGCCTGGCAGTCAAACGTTCAGTACCACAGAAAGTATGACACATTTGGAAAATTGTTGTCGCAATAGCTCGTAACGACTTTCCATTTCTGTCCCAATGATTTCGTGTGGAATTACCAATTTAACAATGACGTTGTGTCGCCTGTGGTTAAGTATTGGAAGTTAAGACCTTTAAAACGAACTTTAAAGTATTAACAAACGTTGAAATAGGTTAACAGCGTATGTCGTTGGTCCATTCTGAGTCTATGAGAATTACTGAAATGATAGTTACAGAAATATTTTCTGTTTTCTCCTATTGATAAAGGAAACATTACAGGGTAGCCCCTGACCTGGTAAACCTGGAAAAGTCAGGGTACTTGAAAATGTCTGGAAACGTCAGGGAGTTGTTGCGATCTAAAATTAATGCTTGAAGGCCCGTTTTCCGAGTAGAAATTTGAACATTTTTTCACGTTTTCCTAGTACAAATTTTCAAAATTCTTAACGTATTCAGAGTATAAATTTGGAAATTTGGCACATTTCCAAGAAGAAATTGGGCGAATTTTCCACGTTTTTCTAGTGCAAATTTGGAAAAAATTTCCAATTTGCCGAGTATAAATTGGAAAATTTTTCCACGTTTTCCGAGTATAAATTTGCAGAATTTTCCACGTTTTCCGAGTGTAAATTTGCTAAATTCTCCACGTTTTCCGAGAAGAAATTTGCAAATTTTTCACGTTTTCCGAAGACAAAATTGCAAAACTTTCCACGTTTTCCGAGGACAGAATTACAAAATTTTCCAAATAAATAATTGTCAAATCTTCACAAATATTTCAGGAAAATTTGTCTATGTTAATTTTCAAAATTGTTATTAGTAAATTTTGCAAAAATATTTTCCTGTGTCGATTTTGCAAAACATGTAAATTTTTGACATTTTCATTGGTTAAGCTGGTCATACACGAGGCAAATTATCTCTGGAAACGTGGCACGTTCAAAAAGTTCTGTTTTTTAGAATGTGGATTCTAATGTGAAAAACTAAAAAAATGCTCAGAAATATGCGCTTGACTTTTCGGACACACCTAAAATTGGTAAGTTTCCAGATATAATTTGCCTCGTGTATGACCAGCTTTAGGAAAATTTTTTTAAAACCTGGAATAGTCAGGGAAAACGTCAGAGAAGTTAAAAATGAAATTTCTTGGGGAACCCTGCATTAGCGACCGATTGGAAATTTAATTTCAAATTAATTAAAAAAGCTTCATTTTCTTTTATTAAAAGCGCCAACATGCACTGGTTCTGTTTTTGTATTGAAAATGAAATTTGAAGTGTAATTCTGTTACCTACAGTGTGTACAGTGTACAGTGTCATAGAGAATAGACCAGTGGAAGATCCGCCATATTTATGTTGTTCAAGACATTATATTTACTTTTAAAATGAATTTTACAAGTAAGAAGTGATGTGCTGTGGAATATTGGATTTAATTTTTAAGCTACTCCATATTACAAAGGTTTCATTACTATACTGTATACTGTGAGTAGATGACTTCTTACCTAGTAGTACTGTATATGGTTTTAACTCAAAGAAAGAAAACGAATATAAGCATTTTATTTTGAAATAGTTTACACTTCAAAATGCTCTTCCATGTTTTCAACTTTAATTTTTAATATTTAGAATGTATTAGAATAGACACATCACCATTTTGCAAAGAGGTGAACACCAAGATGCTAACAACCTCTTGGAATTCTGAGAAAAACTAGAAGAGAAATATGCGTCAATGAAACGTCTATTTTTTAATCTTCTAGAAAACAAGTCAATTTACTCTCACGCTAAGAACGATATTTATACATGCAAATATGTTCTCTGTGACTACTTCTTTTTAAACCTTGTGTACGACCTTAAAGGAATCTTCGTTAACTTTAAACGTACGCCGCACGTTTATTCATGGCGCTTTCATCTGACAATATTTAAGTCGCTTTGTATATACGCTTGATTTGGTCGTAAGAGAATATTTGGTGCCTTTCTATCCGAGTGGCTTCACCCTTTGCGCGGAAAAGGCACTCTCATTCGGAAATATCTAAGAAGTTTTGCTACTAGAAGCTTAGGTAACGAGCTAGGTACGTCTAGCAAAAGCTGGCTTATTTGCTATTCATTGTTTGACAAACAAGCAATCCGTCATGGCGAGCTTTTTTCTTGAAATTCGGCTTAAGAAGCCTTAATATAGGTTCCTCAATTTCGCCGGTTCTCGTCAAAAGCAAGTTCGGACCCTTTGATGGGCTTGTCTCTTGACGTGACATCTATCTTTCAATTTGTGCGCGAAGAAACCGAGCGTCTTGTTGTGGTTTCCGGCATGCGCTGACCATTGTCCCAGATTTACTTACGCGGTCCACTAGGCTCCGGTGTACGCAAGTCCGAGGAATTGTTTTTTTATGACGGCACCGGTTCTCTTTTTTTTTAAAAAAAAAAGTTTGGATGGTCGGCGACGAGCTTGTCACGGGCAACAGCTGACGCCTTCACACGATTCTGACAAGTCCAGATAGACGCTGGTCATTTCGGCTGCGCCACGGCCACCAGCGCGCGATTGCAGCCATTGCTCGGCTGCTGATACCATCTTCTATCTGTAAGAAATGGGGTTGAATTAGTCCATTACCATGCTCTAGCACTGCATTATGTGCGCGTCCACGTAGACGAGATAAAAAATGATTTTTTCGGGGGTGCTCTGATGGTGGGGCTTTTCAGTGCCAAGATATAGGAAGTTCTCTTTCTCGTCTTCCCTTTGCTAGCTCTCCCGTCGCCTATCTCGATGGAGACCGAGGCAGTTTACGTTTTTCCTCTTCCTTTTTTTACTTCTTCTCAAGATTGCTACTTGCATATAAATCTTGCGGGATAATCCTGTTTTACTGCAAAACACGATTCTGCTATTGATATCGTTATAATGGAAAAGCATTTGTTTTTATGCATTTCTTAAATGGGGGATCATATCAGCTGCTGCTTAAACTTCTCACTCGTCCTTGCCAATATGGGAGGCACTCTAGGCTGCTACCAGAAGAAATAACAAAACATGTTTTGTGCGGGGTTTGCAGGAGAAGAATGCATCGGCTTGTGCCGGTTATATTGGATGTGGTCTTTGCGGTGATTGCATTGGTTTCACGATATTGCACGGCTGAAATAAAATCGGCCTAATTTTCGGTATAAGAATTTGTAAATAAGTAAGTCTAATATGAGTTTCATGAGAATTTACTAACCATTCAGTGGCTTCCAGGCAAGTTTAATGGTGTCTTAACTCGTGGGTTTTAACTTTAGACGTTAAGGGCTGGTTGCACCAACAGAAGTTAAGAATAACCTAGGGTTAACCTACTGTGTAACTCTAGGTTAACCCACCGTTGTATTGCACAAGCACGGGTTGGGGAAAATGAAGAGAAAGGTTAACCCAGCCAGTAGGCGGGGTTAAACTCGGGTTATTAGGAAAAAACAACATGGCGGATCCTACAGATGAATCTGATGAAGCTAGGGAATTGTGCATGCTACACCACCTGGTCACATAGACAGAGGAAAAAGGATGCGCAATTTGGCAGCATTGGTCAAAGTTAGTTCCTTTTCTGTCCTCCATTTTGGTTTCACCAGGTTAAACATGGGTTCTATAACCATGGGGTTATTTCATCAAGAGTTAATTGGTGCAACACTGGAGTCAAATTTTAACTCAACGTTAATAAACCTCAGATTTTAACCTAAGTTGGTGCAACTGGTCCTAAGACGACTATCAGAAGACGTAAAAATTGTTCATTTAAACCGTAGTTCCCATTCTATTCTTTAACCATGCAGTCAGTACATAGTACCATTTGGCAGGGAGATCATTAGGCAAATTAAGTCAGACTAAACAGACTGGTCATGATGAACCCGAACATCAGAATGAAGTTACATGTATGTTTCCAGTATTTGGAACCTTAATTAACAAGGATGATGTGATGGGGAAGGAAGACGACCATGGCCAATTTATTATAGGAACTATCCCAGAATTCGCCTGGAGGAATTATGGAAAACCATGAAGAGCCACAATCAAGGATTGCCGACATAGGAATCGAACACGTGAGCAATCAGCCACCTTGCTCAGTAGTTTGTAGTATCAGATGTCAGGCTAACATGACGTCAACAATAAAAACTGCAGTGTCATCGAAGTTTGGATGAAATACTACTCTTAAGTACATGTGTACAGGGTGAGTATTAAGTCAGTACCTCTGGAATATCATCAATATGGAAAAATCTAGCAAGAATTTGATTACACAGGTGAATAGGAAGTGATATGTGAGGATTCCAGTAGACCTATCGCACGTGACATTACCCATCACGTTCGTGGCTCCTATGATTGTAAAATCCTAACTGTTAGGGATAGGTCAAAAAGGTCAATTAGAAAGTTGTAGAGCGTCCTAAAATTAATTTAATAGCACCATTTGTAACATTTAATTATCGATCTCTACAAAACTCTGGGTTTCTTGCATTTTTACACCCATACATGGGAAGGTGTTGCAAGTTTTATCGGGAAATTCCCCGTTATAAATGTACCTTTTATTTTCATATTGTCTGAAGTTCGTTTAACAACATATAGCGCGAATGCTTGGGAACTCGAAAATTCATTCGTTTTAGGCGAAAATTTGTAATATTCGAATTCGGAATGCTTCTTAAACGAAGAAAGCAACATTATTTTTTCACACCTTAGGACGGGGACGGAGCGTGAGTTCGTACTATCATAAATTCATATAAAGCGAATATTTCTTAATGAGATTCCACTGAATATCCTAGTTCGCGGACATCTTAATAAATCAACTAAATAAAAAGTGGAGACAAACTTTAATTCTTATCTCATATCAACGGTTTTTTACCCTTTTCTTATGAAATATCATCATTCTTACATTCCAAGGCAACTCTTTCTTTTCACATTTCTATCATATTTATTTCTTAAAAAAACCTCATCTTTTGATAAAACAAAAGACAACGGAATATGCATGATTACTCTTTATAATGTGGCAAAGTATGACCTCAGTGGCTGTTTATCATTGCAAAGATATGGTCGTAACACAAAGCATCCTTTGGTTTACTAATGCGAATGTAAATGAAAGAGCTACTTAGTTGTATTATTTTTTTAATGAAATAATTCAACGCAATCTACAACCTTGTACCCACAATGCTGAAAGCTATAATACGTACTTTCATTTTAAGGAATGATTCAGCTTCTAGATTTATTTTCCCCTTTGTAGTATGAGAATATTTACACGTGCTGTTTTACATAATTTTCCAATTTTAATTATTAAAAAGTAAACAGAAAATGTTAACTTTTTATATAAAAAAAACGAATAGCTTAAGTAGATAAGTAAACTTCAAAAGGGAAAATAAATTCCAAAAACTTGCCTGGAACAATACTTTGACAATACTTTACAACGATTTATCCAAAATTATGGTAACCTCAGTTACAATATATCGATTTTAATGAGTATAGAGCTCATTTTGCTAGACTTACTACCGTCTTAAACTGGGATACCGTCTTAACTTCTAATTCTGGAATGCGATAGGATGGTACATGTACAGTTGTATATACAGCATATTTCAAATCCCCCCGTGATCCGTAATTAGGGGTAACACTGCAATTCATGATAGTTATCAGTGATTGACACAGTTCAAGGGGGAAAATATTGTTTTTTCCCTCCAAAAATGCATACAAATTGAGTATTATGATTCATCCACCAAAGGGTACTAAAAATGCATTATTTTTAAATTTTAATTATTTTTGAAAAATAAACTACTATCCCTTTTTTCATGTATAAAAAAAAAGAATAGCCCCTGCCAAATGGCACTATGTACTGACTGCAGGGTAAAGAATTGAATTGAATTGAAGCTATGGTTACCTCAGTTATGCCGATTTTACTTAATTTAGAGAACATTTTGCTTGACTTACTACCGTGTTAAAGCTAAAATGGACATTTTTTGAGTTGCCACTTCTAAAGCTAAGATGCGTTAGGATGGTACATGTACAGCATATTTCAAATACCCCCGTGATCGGAAATGAATGGAAACATGCAATACATAATAGCCATCAGAGATTGCCAACGTTTAAGGGGGCAAATATATACATGTACTTGTATATATTTATATATACTGTATTTTTCCAAAATAAATAACAATTAAGCCCCCTTTATAAATATCGTGCAATTCCTATCTTCATCCAAATTTAAGAAATACAAGAACAAGTTAATTAAAGGTCCCTCGTTTTAACACATAATTTATTCAACTCCAAAAATTTATTCAGTCCTTATTTTCTAATGAAACAAATGGATATTTTTTTGTTGAAAAAATGTAAGTTCACACTACACAATTTTACCTTGCCATGCATATAAATGCGCAGCGTTAACTTACTAGTGATTATAAGTCCTGGTTATCACTATGAAATTCGCGGTTCCTCGCACCATCACTAAATATTTTTCGGTGGCCAGACTGTTTTGACGGTATAATGATCCTGGACCGCAGACTTTACGGTGTTTACCCAAAGTCGTCGTTCGTCCATTGTGTTTTCGTCCATCGGCTCTCTTTAGTTTATCGATGCCAATGGACCCATAGGCGTTCCAAAAAGCAACTGCGCTGATTGAACGAGTGCCTTAGCCCCGAAACGCCACTCTCCGGGCATTCCAAGACTATCCCCCTTTTTTTTTTTTAATTTCGTCTGGCTGCTCGCGCTTGCATTTCATATAAAGTTGGAAATGGGGTCCAATCTTGAAACGTCATTAAGAAATTTATTTTACTGGGTTTATGTTCGAACTTCTGTTCGCAACGTAATATGTGCGGACGGCCCCTCAATGAGAAAAAGAGATTTGAGCTTTCATCGTTTACAATTTATAGGAAATGCAGTAAAGATCAAATCGAAGCCATTTCTTCACATTACAGTTGGTCGGCACCCGCCTACCCCCAGACGTTTTTTTTTTTTGGCTGAAAAGTCATAAAAGAAATCTCGCCCTTTTGCAGTCTTTAAAGGCGCTTTCCTTTCCTACGTACATATCCTATATCTGGCGGCGCACATTTCTGTTTTCTCTGGAGAAAAGCCTGGGATGGGACCTGCCTTTGGAGGCCAGTGCTACACGGCGACAATCGAAGCTTTTCTATGCACAAAAACGAAGATAAAAGGCGTTGGATAATGGAAACCTTCGTGCTTTTGGACCCGGGTTTTTACGAGAAACATGCTTTCTTGATTTCAATTTCGACTAGAATACGTAGACGAAAACATGCACCCGAAAGAAGTTGGCTGCATCGGTATAGTGTAATGTAATCACCAGATAGATAGAAATCAATAATGAAAGATGGCCGAAATAGGTCGAGCGCAGCTATTTTTAAGCTGATCTTCGAGAGCGTGGATTCGGGAATGCAAATAGAAGATCGGCAGCCACCATTTTCGGAATATCGATATTTTATTGCGGGAATTCGTCGTAACTGCGAGGCGGAAATTTTCAAAACGATCTTTGGTTCGTTGGTGCGAATCGTTTTCTTGGAATAAAATTTAGTTTTATTTTTCTGCACGTCTTTGTGCGATTCCAGGTTTGAAATGCCTGTTGTTTTTCTATGGCCCCGTACTGACTACGACAAACTGCAAACTAAAAAACACAAACGACAAAAGGTTTGTCGATTGGTTTGTTAAAAGAAAATGTTAAGAACAATTTCGCACAAACGAACAAACCAAACAATGATCTGGAACAAACAGTTTGTCCTTCATGGCGAGTGTCGGTAACATTATTGGAACAAAAATGGTTTCTTTCTCGTTAAAATTGAGTCACGTTGTTTGCGGCTCGTGAAAATATCAGCATGAAATTTTCCTCAACAGACTAAGTCCGCACGTGGAATAATGTTCCACAAGTATATGATTAAGCTGATGATTGCCTGAAACTCGTCTGCTTGGCTAATGCGTTTATTGAAAATGGTTTGCCATAGTGTGTACACTCTGTTGAAACTACTCTGGACAAACAGATTTTGGGCTAGCCGTTTGTCGTTTGTGGTTTTTTGTTTGCAGTTTGTCGTAGTCTGTGCGGGTCTTATAACGTGGCAAGGCATTGTCCAGGAAAGGGGGTCGAATTATTTTGGGAATTATACATTCTCACTTGGATCAATTAATGATATAGTTGAAAGTATCCAACTGAAACATATCGGAAAATAAACATGTTACGAAAAAATGTTATAGACAAAAGTTGCTTGTTTTGAAGGGGATCACAATAGACGCTATCTGTTTTAGGATAGAAGGCGCTGCTGTAGGTAAAGTCAAAATCAAAACTTTTTTTCAATGTAAGCCCTTAATTGTTATTACATATAAGAATGCTACGTTCCTGCTATTTGGAATATTTTTTGTTGTTGTAAATATTGACTTCTCACAGGCGCCATCTTAGGAAACTTTTCAAAATAAACAACATGTTTCTAGAATTTATTTTTAGTAAGGAACCACTTTTCAGCAGATTATTTAAAATGGGACAGCCGGTGTAGCATCAATAATATACTGTATTATTGCATTGTTCAGTTAACATAATCCACGCGTAAAATCTGAGGAAACATATCAAGTATGCACCTAGTATTAATATGTGATTATCATACAGACTACGTTTCTGTACTTTTGATAATCTTCTGCGACATTCGAAGGGGTAAAACCGCTTAATGCAAGTTTTTTTTCTGCAAACGTTTTTTTTTTACAATATATCCTCTTTTTAGCATAATGCGGAACATTTCCTTTCGCATATTACGTATATCCACTTTAATCGCTTAGTGCACCCTATCGTCCGCCATTTTGGATCCTGGCCAGTGCAGCTAGGGAAGGGGTTGACGCTTTTAAAGACGGATCGTCGCCAACACCTAGGCCCATTAAAGGCGCTAGATTGTGCTGTGCTTTTAATTTTTCTATATAGGAACGATAAAATTTTACGAGCATCGTTTCTATAGTTTCCATTGTAGGACATTTTCTAGATTGCAACCTTCGCACACGTGTAACTCTCGCCTGTCTATGGATTTCGTAGCACTAGTAACCCGTAACAAAGACGTTTTATGCGTTAGCGAAGAAAGGTAATCAGCACTAATGCTGGCCCCATTTGGGGTAAATTTTTGTGGCCCATATTTTTTAATACCGTTTTAGCCGTAATTTTCCCCCCTTTCTCTGTTAGCGCTCTCGTCCGGGGTAATTGTCTTTCCGACGAAAACGCGCCGCACTATTTCAATTTTGAATCCATAACCATAAAAAGCGTATATTACGAATTTTTATAACTGTGGAAAAACTATCAGCATTATGCGAAATATGAATTATAATTGGAGCCAACAGCTATCGTTTAGGCCCATTAATTTATTATACGATCATGACACTGTTTATGATGGTGCAGGGGGGCCATCAAGCTCGGGCTACGTGTTTGATAAGTAATGGGCTCGGATTTGACATTATTAATTTTATGTAAATCACGAGAAACTGCCGAAAGTCAGCTATTTTTGGCATGTTTATTGTGCATTGGCTGTTAAGCGTGTCAGCGCTGAAAACACTTCGCCGCCTTCGTCCTAATGGCGCCATGAATTGGCATGGCTGCCTGCGCACTCAAATCAAACTGCTAATTCAGTTTTTTTTATGTTTGCTTTCGGGTTAGCGCCACTGTCGCCGTATTGGAGCAGCGTTCAGTCACGTGGTTGAAATTGCGGTTTTTTTTGGGGGTGCTTTACTTTAAAATTGGCAAAATTGCAAAAAAATCGCGAAACTAAAATGGTAGCAGCGTAACAAAGTGTTCGAAATGTATGAAGGACGAGAAAAATGTTTTATACATGGGCAGAATTTGCGTGAAAATGCTTCTCTGAACGTGTATTCCAAAGTGCAGGCAGTTTAGCGCTCTGGTGCATTGGTCTCTAAACAAGTTTAGCGCCTGGTTTCAATTATAGTTGGATTAACATACTTAAAAAATTGTGGAAAATAAAAAGTATACATATGTGGTTATTAATGTTTATAATACCTGTACATGTCATGTATAATGGGCGTATATTGTATTTGGTCTTGTCGTAAAGTTGACCCCTTAACTAAAAATAAGATGAGATGGCAAACCTGCATTACTTGCGAGTTATCAGTGATTGCCCGCATTAGAGCTGCAGGATTGACACTACAACTGTACCGTAAAACCTTGCTAATGTGGGATAATTTGGTGCAGATTGATGCTGATTAAGCCTTGATCAGGGTAACATAGTAAATAACCGCTATGTACAGGGGAAATCGTTGACTACAAGTAAGGATTATAGGAGGGGAAAATGCTATGAATTTGTCGTTTGACCTGGTTTCACTTTGGCACCCTGTTTCAACTTTGCACTGGGAACGTTGTGATGTCACCCTAGTGACGCATTTTTACCTATAGGTTAACAAAGCCAGTTTCAGATAAAATAATAACATGAATGGGATTTTGATAACATAATAAAGTAGGTCACGGCTTCTTGGGAATATTCCCTTCTGATAATTGTTTTACGAAGACGATGATTCGTATCGCTGACTTTCCATAAGATGGCACTTCTAGCAATGTCGAAGGGCACTGAATGAAATAGAATTCCACGTTTTTTTCCCTTCTGATAGCGCCATCCACGGATGAAGTGGTCACTTGATCGAAGTTTCTGACCAAGACAAATTGATCAACTTTTTGTCTTTATTCAGTGACTGCATCCTTCATCTTATTTTCTCCTGTCCACCAGTTGGGGTTCATTGAGGACATAAGGTGAAGTTCAATAGGGCCCTCTTAATGGATCCGCTGATATGTGGCTTTGTGACAACCTTGTGATTTGACAAGCAATTGTTTTTTGAAGTTGGATCCGTTAATTGTATGATGTTACGGAGTTGGGAAGCCACATGTGCGATTCGTATAATTAATACCAGAATAAGAGGCGATTTTGCTTCTTTCCCGTGTATACTGGGTAATGTTATCAAAATGGCTGTGGCCATACATAATCATTTAGCTGAAAACAATGAAAAATTCAAATTTCTGATAAAAGAATAAGACAGGGACACTCAAAATGCCCACCAATAATCGAAAATGTTATCAAATTAATTGTGATTATAACTAGTAGTTTATATCATAATCCATTAAATTTAATCATTCATCCATATACAATAAGACACTGTTTATTTTGCATTTTCGCTGGGATAACACAGTACGTAATTATTTAGAAATTTTCTTCTGCGTGCAATCGATTTGCATGCAAACGGAAACGCAATTATTGGGGACTGATTTTAATTTTACTGTTTTGTAAAGCATAACATTATTGATTTTAATTGCTCAATGCAGGCGGTGCTAATATGTTTCTTCGCAATGCCTTAAGATTAATAGTTGTTCAAAATTTCTTATTGGTGCCAATATAGCATTGAATTAAAACTGGAGGGTGCCATTCTTAAGTGCCCTCAAGAGGATACATGAATAGGAAGTAAAGAAATATGGCTAATATACAACATTACTTAAATGGAAATCAATAAATGAGTATCGAAAATTAAATTGGCTATTCTATCAAAGCCACGTATAAGCCTACGTATAACGTATAACACGTAAACTACAAGTATATCATATACAGTATTTATGTACAGTATGTGTATACATGTACAGTATGTATATTATATTTGGTGCCTTTACGGACCATGTACACACAAAACAATGTAATTTATCCAGATTTTATAATTGCATGATTTTATTAATTTTTACGAAATGTAATTGTGAATGATACAGTAATAATCACGGTTAATCTATCAGTTTTTGAGAAACAGCCTTGGTCGTACGATGTTGATCATCTATTATTGCATCATGCCCTACATAATACAAAATATTGCATTAAACTTCGTAGAAATTTGCATGAAGTGATCACTATCTGAGCTCTTCATAATAACAGAACCATTTAATGGACTTCTAGAATGGAAGCGTCGATCTACCCGACATTTTCAGTTAAAATGTAGCGCTTGTTACGAACTTACTCTTCTCGTAATTTATCTTCAGTAGGCCTTTGGCAGGAAGCTTTTAGTACGGGTTTCTGCATTATTTTTTATTCGCCATTTTTGCAAGTCACCGAGCGTTATTCGACAGTGTGAAGCTAGGCTATTGGCATTTTTATTGTCCAATTTTTATCGGCACTTTTATTGAACGTTAAATTTTGATAAATCAACCCTTTTTATATAGACATTTATCTATTATGCCGTACGTTAAAAAAATAATTTTCGGAACTTGTAATGGGTCGAGATGACCCGGTGCCTGCTCATTATGGATTTTTCTCACGTTTGCTTTCCATAAGAAAAATGTGTAGCTGCGTGTTGCCCTGTTTTCTTTATTGATTTAGCTTTTTTTAACGCTTGGCTGCGCTCCTAAAATCCATTTCGATCAATATCTTACCATTCTCTATGATTAAGTAAGGAACTGTTTTCTAGGCAGGATTTCACCTATCGAAAATCTGGAGATTCGCTTCGTTAACTCGTCCTCCAAACGTCTTAGTTTGCAATATCGACGTTTCCAAAGATGGCGAACGCAGTTGCAACTAATTTTTCTCATGCCAATCGACCTACTGAGAATACTGAAATAAACTTATGGGCTGCCTGTTTCAAATAGTTTTTTTTCTGCCTAAAAAAGCCCATTAAGGAGACATAGTTTACATCGTAAGCAATGTTCGCTGGAAAACAAACTTTGCAGTTTAAGTTGAATGCCAGTCTGTCATTATGTCCTCGTTTAAAAGCAGAAACCTGGATGGAGCTGTGAACACAATGCTCCATTCTTTTTTTATCCATTGAAGGGGTCGTTCATTTTGATAAATTCCATAGGCTATCGCCGTTTAAATCACTCAGTTTTTTGACATTGTTACAAAAATACACTCGTTGCAAATGTATAAGTGGCACGCGTGATATACCCCTGCAAATGGGGTGGTAAATTCTAGTAAAAAATTAAGATGGAGAAGTAAAAGTTAGGCACGACCATTGAAACTATGTTATCTGTCATAAATCGTAGATTCTTACAAAGTTAATTCAATGAAGACATTACTTAAGGCGCTCAATCCTCATCTAAAGAGATAATGAAAGAGATAATGAGAAATTGTGATATCTCAACAAGTCATTGACTCGTAAAATAAATTCAATAAAGAAAAGATTTTCCTTTTGCGTGGGTGGTTACTTCACTTGACGTTTTATTATTAGATTTCTACAGCGCTGTTACAACTGCAAGAAATTAGTTATTTCGGATTCTTGAAAAGAAGAATTATTGGAACCGTCAATGTTGGCCTTTTAGTTTTTGTGTTTAGTAAGTGAACTTATAGCGAAGTAATTAGTCATATTTCACACTTATTGTGATATTATTTGGAAGCTTATTTACGACTAGCGGAAAAACCCGGCTTTGCCCGGGGTTAAATTAAGGTAGAAGAATGTATAAATTGGAAAATTTTCGAGTTTC
>JAQGAO010001897.1:0-22001 GCA_034697705.1 Ommatoiulus sabulosus | reverse complement strand
GATATCAGGGTTCACTTTGCGCAGGACATCTGCAAAAATTGCAGCGGACAAAAAGTAGAAAGTAGATGAAGTAACTTGCATAATTTAAAAGTTTTACCCTGCTCCCGCCCTTAGATTATACAACTAACCTACATGTACGTTATCAAATGCTTTGGGTTGTTTGTTTATTCCTTACGTAGAATTCGAATACACGTTTAAAACTATAACAGTCCAATGAGTCCATGAAATCGATATTTCCAATTAGCCAGAATTGATTCTGAAATTAAGAAAATTCCTTCATGAAATTTGCATTTGACATGATAAGCTTGTGAATGATTCTCAAAGATAATTACCATTACATGTATTACCAAATATGGGGCAATGTCCGTTACACAAAGTATGGTAAGAAACTTGATGTAACCAAAATCTTGTAACTATTTGAATCTACGAATGTATTCAAATGAATCTCCACAAATTCATAAACTTTTTTGTCAAACCTGGTAACTATGATCATTACTGTAAATGTATATCATTTATGGATTGGATTCGAATACTTGCAAATAGTCGCTGTTTAGTGTAGGCCTACTGAATTGGGATTTCGCGGCGAATTGCATTTTTAGAAATTGCGGCTAATGAAGAGATTTCGTTTGAAGACAGAAATGTTAAGGTGAAATGGCGTGGGTACAATGGAACCGACATGAAAATACATGTATGATCGGAATTGGACATTGCATGCCAAATATCACAAAATCGCAGTAAAAGTTACAAAATGTTTACCTCATAATAAGAATGAGTAAAGCAGGATAAACGCATGAATTATTTTAACCAAAAACTCAAATAAGTTACAAAGCAATACATTGCTGAACGCGCTGACTTCCAGTTATTTCAATGAAATGAAATTCGTGAAGGATATTACATGTACAAGAATGTATTTATTTACACTTAATTTCAAATAGCAACATGCACTCACAAAAGTAACATTAGATACATGTACTGTATCTGCATCGATTGTTGCATGCTTTCATCTAGATCGCCTTTAAAAACTAGCTAACATAATGATATTCGAAGAATTCCGATCTACACGAATAAAATAACTGATATTAAGTAGCGTTGGTTTATGTACAAAATATTAGGCGTATAAAATGACTTAAATAGGAAAGATGAAAGTTTGTACCTATATTGTAATATTGTTATACAATACATACAGTATGTAATAAAAAAATGCGCTTAGATATGTAATAGACTTCGGGTGATAAACAATTCTGTTTCTGATAATTGTTTGGAGAGCTTGTTATTAATATGCAAATGTTTCTCTTCCCATAAATGTATGTTTTTACGCAGTTTATTTTAACCTGGTACACCTGTTATAACGTTATTAACGAAATAATCACTGAAATTAATGTGGATAATTTCTAATAACTGAAAAGTGCATGTGATTTTTTTTTGTCAAGTTAAAATTGATTTTACTTAAATTGTACAGGGTTGACTGTAAAATATTCATTGAAAACTATAATTCTAAAACGATTGCATTTTTTCAAATATATTTTCTTCGCAGAAAAGTCACAAACACGAAACTACGCTAAATGGGCTCCTCCTGTTGTTGTAACCACAAACTAACATCGCGATAACTGTATTTCGTCCACATAACATTGGCCTCCGTTGCCTCAATCGCTTGTTGCAGGGCCCTTGTAGCCGCTCCAAGATCTTCTTTGTGAAGGGCCACAAATTCTTTCAACTAATTTAACCGGACAGAAAACAAGATATTTAAGTAAATATTCTCTTTGGTTCATCATTGAACATATTGAAGGTCTTAAAGTAAATCGAGAATTGTAGTTTACCTCTTTAAGTTCAAATGGAGTATTAAGAGAGGTAGTTACAGATTTTATCATATTGGATATGCCAAAAAATCCGGTACCATGTCTACAACGATTTAACAAACACAAAAATTTCAAAATCAGCACACAGAAAATACGAAATTTGTACGCCTGCATTTGTTGTCAGTTTCATACATTTCTTTAATTTTTTCCCATTTGTCTCGAAGAAAGTCAAAAGCCAGGAATCTACCAATCGGATTTGCGGCAACCCTGCTGAATACATGGCTGGAATCTGCCTTACGGATGCCAGAATTTTTGTCTATGGATAACTCTAGATATCTTTGCGAAAAGATCGGTAGAAAAATACCATTTTACTCTTACATAAAATGTATCTACAAATTTGCACATAAAAAACGGGTTTGAATCCACTTACTTTCCCAACAACCACGGTTCATTTGTGCACGCTAATGCTGAAAGCAGCATATCTTTTTCAGCGCCGACATTGGATTTCAAATAGCGGTCAAAAGCAAAATTCCACTCTGCTTCTCCGCCCACATAAATTGCATTACAAGCTACTACCCTCTTGACGTTGGGAGAAATTCTGCGAAAATGTCAGCTTTTAATGAATCCCGCTGCATTTGAATTACAAAACAAAATAATCAAAGTAGAAAATGTGTTCTTACGGATCTGAAGATGGATTTTGCATCCACTGTGAATACAATTCCGCCGATTTCTTCAGGCAATCTTTACTGCCCATCTTACATGCCCAATTAATCAGTTCGATGCGATTTAATCTAAATAGAAGATGAAAAGATAAAATAATTTGAATTTTTTGTATAGCTAACTATTTTGGTCGCACAAAAGTGACTTTTATGCGAATATTTCAGATGCAATTCTTTTTGAAACTGACCAAGTCGCAGAAAATTACATTCTGAAAATTTAGACTATTATGTCAAATAAGCTAGTTCACCAAAACATTGTTTACCTTTCCAGATGCGTATTTGTAGTCAAATCTTCGAAGCCGATTTTTGAATAAGCTGGATTAACCAATTTGAGGTTATATCGCTAGTCAACAAAAATAAATCTATTAATACTTCTGTTAACAGATCTGATAAATTATGATTAATATTTGTCATTTACCTTGGATCTTATCGAGTTACGTTAACTAATTGCAAGTAAATTAGTGGCAAATAATTTTTTTATACCTGCCAGTTTCCATACGCAGGTGTATACATCAACATTGTATCAATAAAGGCAAAGTTGTCCAAAGCAGTTACCCACGGCAGGTATTCAATTTCATTTAACAGATATGTTGTGAGGTTCAACGCAATGCTGTAATTTAATTCTCGACCCCTAAAATGGAGCAAATCATTCAAATATTGTAATTACACAACCCATAACTGCATATTACTGCGAATTTTCCATATCAAGTTAAAACATGATCATTCCAAACCTCGCCAGATCAAGCGCATCGTCAATTATCTGAGCACGACCTGTTACATCTATTATCTGAAACAAATATAGTAGATTGAATACATTACAGTCATTTCTATTTTTTTTATCACAAATAGCATTTTTAATTGCTGGACATACTTCATGATTTCTTTTAAGTTGGTCATTAAGCAACGCCCAATTCTTCTCATCGTAATTTGCTCTATAATACGCAGTTTCTTGTATGTTGAAAATTACCCAATCGTTGCTCGATGGAATTCCCTCAGAACTACTCAAAGTGATACTTTCTAATCCGCATAATCAACAAAAGTAATTAAACTACTTCGTTTTAATAGTTCGTACTTTTAAACAACCTCAAAACCTACCATTAGATTTATGAAACCATAATTTAGGAGCTGTGCTCGTGAAATCCTTGGCGACGGATGTCGTGTATGTGATTGGGATGGTCCATTTTTCTGCATGGGATCTTAAAATTAATTAAATTATTTAAAACTTCAGTTCAATTACATCTATAGAAATGGAAATTCACACAAATTAACAAAACTATATTCAAAATTTCCCTTGAGGATCATAAGACATCCATTCTGATAGAATCCCGCGGGGAGAAGATTAATAAAATTGCAAACTTACACAGGATTTGATTCATTGCTCTCCTTAGTTGAGATTAAGAATCTTTTTTGCGTGATTGTGGCAGTTTGTTTCTCGTAATCTCTCTCAATTTTGACGACTGGATATCCGGTTTGTAACGTCCACGTATCCATTACATCCTTCACATTAATATTGGTCAAGTCAGCCTTAGATGCTTCGCTTAAATAATGCCAGAGGTCGTCTTGCACGGCATTCATGTAACTTAACTTAGTTAAGTAATTCTGAAAACAATGCAAATGTTAATTACAAACGTAATAGTTTTCCGAATATTGTTGTTATTGTTTTATCCTCACAGTCAGCCCTTTGCGAAATGTCGAATTGCCCAAAAAATGTTCCATCATCCTTATTATTGACGCGCCCTGTAAAGGATAATTACAGTACATGTATAGCCTTTAGGATAAGATGCGTTAATGAATCTTTACATAAAAACGTTATTTTGCTACCTTGCTGTAAGAAATGCGATCAAATATTTCGTTAATTTCGTCTGGATGATTCACAGGGACATAGACTGGATGTGACGACTCCAGACAATCCAACTCAAAAACAGACATGATTTCGTGTGGCAAAAACTGCTGAAACTGAAAAACAAATAAAAGAATTGTTTATTTTTAAATAATATTTCTTAATTATAAAATTATTGAAATAGTCACTAGACTAGGGTGGTAGTAAAAAAAAATAGAAAAATATTAAAAATAAATTAAGAAAAAAAAATCCGCTTTTTAACCAGATAACAAAATTATTAATGTTTGAAAAATAATAAAAAAAAAATTGTATGCGAAGACGAAGCAAACTTAATTGTAAATACTGTATATGTTGAACTCACCATTTTCCAAGACGGCTCAACGTGATCTGAGCCAACATATTCCATGTAAGTTGCGAAACCTTCATTGAGCCAAAGACCGTCCCAAAATTTCGGAGTAACCAAATTACCAAACTGAAAGACAAAACAACTTAAGAACACCTTCATTCAGAGGTTTCCCTGCTATTTCGGGACAAAAAACTTGTAATTTTTCAGAACCAATACAAGACTGGATCAGTATTTGGTGGATCAGCAATGAAAGGAATCACTCGTATTCGTGAAAAAAATCTTAATTTAAAAATTGTATTCGAAAAAAAAGTAATTTATTGCTAGTTCTTAATTTACTGAACGATATTCTTACCCACTGGTGAGCTAATTCGTGAGCAATTACAGCAAGTACACGCTGCTTATTAGGTGAAGATGAGATCTTTTTATCCCAAAGCAAAGCAGTTTCGCGATATGTAATGAGGCCCCAGTTTTCCATGGCCCCGGCACGAAAATCAGGGACTGCAATCATATCTAAAAAAAATCGTTTGTGTTTAATATAATTAATAATATTTCTTTATGAAATTCATTTCATAATTAAACAATTATTATTTTGGTATGCATGCACATCAAGAAAAAATACAGTAAAAAAGAAAATCGATTTTTTACTTGTATAGCTTACCTAGTTTTGGAAGTGGAAATGACACATTAAAATATAATTCGTAGAAATCTAAAGTTTTTGGTCCGGCCATGAGTGCATATTCCACTTGTTCTAGGGCAGCTGGCCTAGCCCACACTCGGAACTGAAAAGGCAGTAATATTAAAAAGTATATATTTTAGTGCAATTGTAAGATCGCCTGTTTTAGACCACTGGTACGTTGCATGCAGTTTTACTGTGCTATACAATTCGAAATCAGTTATAAAAGAAACATCCCCATCACTCTCACTTTTTCTAACAATGTAGGTTCGTATATTTTATCGTTATCATGTTGCGACGATTTTTCACCGGGCAATAGATTAAGAGGCTGCGCGTGGAATTTTTTCCTAATTTTAGCTCAAGAAAAATAAAACGACTATAGATTGAATTGCATTCAGGTTTATTTATTTGTAATGTAGATATCGGCCAGATAGCAAATCTATCTGGCTCGTCATCAGAAAACCAAACTGTAGAGAAATCAATTGAGCACAGTTTTTTATTTTCTTGATCCTAACAAAAACGTCATAAATTTCTTTTCATTACATAAAACGAGCATATTTTTCAAGTTAAATGTAGGCTACCTGCGTGTGAGTTGCATTTTGAGCTCTAAATGCAAAGTCCGAAACGACAAAAGCCAGAAGATAAGTGGACATGTCCACAGTGGTGTCATAAATGTCGGCCTTTAAATTGTTCTCGCTGCAATTCAAAGACAACCTCAGATTAATGAGAATGACAAATTAATAAATTCGATACAAGACATCTAACTTACCGATCCTCAGTACTGGCGATGGGCATATTGGATAACGACGACATATTCGAGGGACGAATCAACGTGATATCAAATTTAGCTTTGAAATCTGGTTCGTCAAAGCTGGGAAAAGCTCGCCTTGCATCTGTGGGTTGAAATTGGGTAACAGCTAGCCATCTAATTTATTAAAGAAATTCACGAAATTAAAAATTCGGTATTTTTATAAATGGCAGTGTTTAACGTTAGACGACGTCTCAGTGCCTCTAATATACAGTAGTTAAAAAGTTAAATCAATGAACCTGACCAACCACCATAACTTGAAAGCATAAAATGTGAAGCAAAGGTTAGGATTAAATTAAGATTATATCCGTATGCTAATTGTCCCTAGGTTACAAATGTAAAGATGTACCCCTAATTGTTAAAGCTGCATACAAGAAAACATAAGATCAAATTCATATTTAAAAATAGAGATTGGTATATAGAGTGCACAGGTTCGTCAAAATTTGAAGCAAATGCTAGATATAATCGTATACCGTTACCCACGAATCTTATTTAAATTCTAGCTTCCCAGCTTCTTTACATTTCTGAAGGGTTCATTGAAGTAGGCTATTCTTGGTGAAAGATTCGTGATATAATGACTTCAGGTTTCAATGGAATTGCCCTATACTGCATCAGAAAATGAGCCACCTTTCACCAATTATACATGAAATACCGTGAGATGCCTCCGGGAAACTGCCAAGAAACATGCCTTTATTCAACACAGTGAATATGTTAAAATGGGCCGAAAATTGCATGTTGACATCAAACACAAAGTTCGTACTCATTTTCTACATTTTCAATGCTTCATAAAAGGACTAAGTTTTGATTTGAACGCACGAGCGACAACAACAACCGGATATCGGCTCACAATCTGTGTATTCTATTATATAGCACGTGAATACAAATATTAAGCTACAATTACGAACAATTTTCAGTTTTTAGTTCAAGGGTCACGTGTAATACGTGTAAAAGGCAAAGAAGGAATTGAATAAATATCATTGCTACTTGCATTGTTGCTGAAAATATATCAATAAAGGAAAATTCTATTTTTATTTCACGTTTCATGGTCAAATATGAAACCTTGAATGCTATTGGGCGCAATATTATAACCCTTATAGTGAGCTATAGTGCTTTAGATATACGCTTCATTTGAGTTTGGAATTTTCCATAAAACCCCGAAAAGTAATAAAATCTGTGCTTTAAAGGTTTTACAAATATTTATTTTCGTTGCCACGCTGCGGGAAATGTATTATCACATTTAGATGTACAGTAGTATCATCTTCGCGTCGAAATTCAGGGAAATCAATACTACATGTTTATAGAGGTGTCAAGTTTGAACATGTTTATAAAATCAAAAGTTTTAATTTTAGGCATGCCCGAAATTTAGTGGTCAAAATGAAAATATCAAATAGAAAATGGTTCGGCATTTTCATATGCAAATAGCAAATTTATGAATACGCCTACGATTAAGTCCTAAAAAATAAAATGCATGGGCTTTTTAAGGCAATTAAGCCTTAAATCGTGTGAAATGTGGAGTGGTCTCGCTTATGTAAATGATTTTCGTGAGAAAAAGCATGAGAATAAAAAATAAATGCGTGCAGATCTGAACACGGACAAAGAGACAAATCGCGAGTCATTTAGATTTCACCGGAGGCCAAAGTATTAATACTGTAATATTCGCAGCATCTTCACAACTAGATGGTAATTTTATACAGGTGTTCATGTACGTGATTCAACAATATTTTCAATTACGCTGAAAGCATTAAAATGTATGCACGTTTTAAAGACAACCAGCGATGTCAGACTGTCCGTCATCCACAGCACACGTGCAAATAAACTGTTCTTGGAAATACGGCAATAATGCCGAGAGGAAAATTAACATGTTTTCTCCAATTGGTATTGCCCTTGTGAAAGTCAACCTGCAGTTTGGGGCTTTGGGCAATGGGAACTTGAATATGAAAATACTTATATACCCGGGTAGACTAGCTGTTTTGTCTTTTATCAATTTTAAACACGTTTTACAGAATTTGTTTACCTCCGAATAAGAAATACTTGCTTATGCAGCTGAGTATACACTATGTCCAACTCCCAGTTTTTTATTTTTACGGTTGAAAAGGTCACGAATTGTTGCCTGAATTTTAATGACTTAAATGTCTCATCAATGGTTCACCTTCGAAGAAACCACAACATTTTTCTTGTGAGTTTCCCATCTACGGGGAGCTAATATAACTATATATACACTGTACATGTACATACGCACTTTGAACCAAACAATTTTCTAGTTTTTGGGTTTGTCTAACACGTGCGCATTTCTGCAAAAACGCAATGGAAATTAAAGTAATAAAGGACCTTTCGGTCTGCATATCAATCAATTTGTTCCATTCTTCAAGTGGTTGGAGAGATACAAATGAGTGACAAGTTTTCAATTTATTTGTGTTTGACATTTCGACACAATTTGTCTTCCTCAGGAGCTAAGACAACAAAATAAATAAACAATTTTGACATATCGATTACAATACGATTTACAAATAATTTCAATCATTTTCACTTAAATTTAACAAAGCTGGCAAAAGTCACACAGTATTAGATTTTGAATAGCTCGCCATGTAAAACAGTGCTCAGGGCATTACATGCATCCAAACACACGCCACAAAACGCGGAATTGTAATCTATACGTCGAAATTGTTGTTTAATTGTTTTATGTTGTCTTAAGAAGACGCATTGCGTCGAACGTTGAGTACAAATAAATAAACGTATGGTTGAGAAATTGAGATCTGCATATCAATTGCCGGTATTGAACACTAAAACAAAAAAACTTACTAGATGCAGTTTATTAACACTAATGACAATTTTTATAGTCCTATTAGGAAACTTGTATCCCTGCCCTTGTGTAAAATGCATTACAATGAATAACTTGACCAGACTAATTTTCAGAAACTAAGTGAAAACCCAAAAAATTGGCGATTACACTGTTGATAGAAGTGATGGGGCATTTGATATCCCGATATAATTTTATACACGTTTCTTAATTCCTGTATAAAAGTATAATAAAATTTACCGGGTATTAAAATTACAGTGAATTAATGAGATACAATTGTATTAGATTTTGGTCATTGAAATACATACATGCAGATTGAATTAAGCCAATTTCAATGACGTGTTACTTTTATAAACTACTTAAAATCTTATTTAATCCACATTAAAATGGTTGGGAGTAGATGAAATTAAAGCACGAGATTCTAATTTTACCAAAATCAAATTATTATTTTAAGCGCCAAATGTTTCGAAAATTTATCGTTGATTTGGTATACTCATGGTGCCTGGTTTATTTATACATGTACTTTTATCTTAATTTTCCAACTCTTATAAAATCTTGTTTGACTAAAACAAGTGAGCATAACAAGAACATCAATAATGTTATAACGCAACATTTCTTATTCAAATGTTATATCAATGCGTGTTATCTTTAAAAATTTCTTAAAAACACTTACTTGACTTCGCCGTTTTCATTCTTGTAAGAACTGCGGTAGAAACCAGCCATAAGATCATTGAGAAGTCCCACGTATTTGATGTTCACATTGTAAGTGTTATTAGGCACCAACTGAGTTTTCATTTGAATTATAAAAAACTGCTTCACCGCGTTGTAGTCGAACTTTTCTATTTCCAATTCAGATCCATCTTGAGCATCGCTCACACTCACAGACGATTCATAAATGGAAATATTGTTAATTTGCAAGTTGATTTCCATGGTTTCTTCCATGCACAGAAATTTTATTAGAACACTTCCAGCGAAGGAAAAATTTCCTTCAGGAGGTAAAAAGGGTTGCAGTTCCACGCTATAATGAATGGGCTTCAATGTTTTGGGCAATAAAACATTGGGTTTAGCCAAGGATTGGCGCCCAGATAGTTCCTCCATCATACCCGCTGAGGACCGACAAGGACTGAAGTAATAGACTAGAAGTCCAACGGCCACGATGGAACCAATAAACAGCAAGAGCAAAAAGAAAGCTGCCCAACGTTCGATAAAAAATCCGCTTTTTGCTTTAAATTTTATGGACGATGTGCTCTTGGAGTTATCCATATCTAAGTATTCACGGCTACTTGACATTTTACGGAATTTGCTTCGGACGACACGGAAGGCCGCGAAGAGATCTTTGAAGTCTTACAACGTTACTGGAAAAAGAAAAGACAACATTTAGTTCTAAAATTGCAGCCAGGTGTTTGCAGCTTAATGCCAAAACTCGAATGAGAAATAATATACAGTAGAGGGGTAGTTGGAAAGCCATAAACAAAGTAAATGATATACATTCGAGCATATACGCAATATCAACAACACAGAATAAATCTTAGTGCTACTGCTTCGGTTTCTTTCTTTAACAGATGCCCCGTTAATAGACCTCCATTTACAAAAGCAGGCCCATGGAAAATAAACTTTGCCAAATATTTGTTTCAAAATAATGTACCCAGAATACACTCTCCTAAGCCGAAAAATGAGCGACGATAACACTATAGGATCCTAAAACATTTAGAAAGACACAGAAGAATGATTCACAACTAACTCAATGCATCACCCTCTTTGTTTAGAAGCGTATTAAATGTACAATGTACAGTACTTCTGAAAGCGGTCCATAACATGATGCTTATTATACGTACTAAACGTTTAGGAACATTTTCGTATGAAAAGAAGAATTATCAAGTCAAGGTCTGTTTCCCCCTTTGAAGTATAATTCATGTACAGTACTTGGGAAAATTTATGTTTATAAAATGTTGAATTCTCCAGTTTATTTAAAAAAGAAAACTTGGCAGAAATCCAAAATCGAAAGCGAGAATAATCAAATGCTGTAGGTAGATGAGTTAAAGGGTGAGAAAACAGTGAATGTTTATTGCAGGCGCTTACCACTCGACGTACACTAGCGCCACCAAGCAGGATAAGAATGTGGCATGCTTTTTAAATGAGAGCGCACACAAAGAAAGCTTAGTCGAGCCAGGCTGAGCTTACAAGAAGCGCTTATAAGCTTATCTGAAAGCAGATTTGTAAGTCACAGAGTGGCACACAGATCACTATTGGTCAAAAGTGTAGCCATCGATTGTATATGCCGCCTATGTACCATAAAAACGTGTCCTGCACTCACCATGATATGGTAATACGCATGTGCATGTTCATAATGCTGATATCAGCATTCATTGTGCGCCCCAAAGCTGTAAACAAGATAAAAACAATTGGGCAGGAAAGAAGCTGAAAGAATTAAGCGTGTCGAAAGTAAGCATCCACTGTGTTCTCACCCATAGGGCCTACCACAAGGATAAGGATGATCTTGAAGTTATAGTTATAAGGTTTTTTTCCAAATTGAACTTCATACTAAACTGCCAGACTTCATAATTGAAATATCCCCGGATGAAGCGCCATTTGACGTCAGAAGTGTCCGAATTCTTGAATCGCGCCCTGCAGTGACATCATGATGACACTGTTGAATTTTTGGATTGTTTAGTACGAAGTACGAAGATATTTGAAAAGTAAATTACGTTTAAGATATAAATCATGGCGGCCTACAGTTTGCCAGCGATCGATGATCGCGACGAATTTGATTTCATATTTACATTCATAAGTAAATTAACCAAAGCCTAATAATCCAAATTGCTAATAACAAATAGTATAATGGGCGGATTTAAACGCTCGCTCCTGCGCATTTCGAGTATTCTGAAGGTCGACAAAATGTTTTGAGTCTAAAATCGAAATTTACAACCAAAATGCGTTTCTGTCCGTTTGTACTTTGTGATCGCCGTTCTTGTCAATTTTATGAATACCAATTATTCAGTATATATTTTACCTTCTATGAAAACGTAATGTTTAAATTGGATTATCAAGAAGGTAATAGAAGGTAAACACCATAAGTAATTGATCACAATTACGTTTTTATTTGAAGCTTAATTAATTTTAAGAAACAATCTTAATACATGTTTGTGTGACGAAATTTTTACATTTGCAACCAGAATTGCCCTCGCTCAATCCTCGAATGTTTAATTACCGCGCTTGAAGCAAACTTTTGTGCACTTCGAACCACTGTACATGTGGAATGAGTGGTTCGAAGTGCACAAAAGTTTGCTTCAAGCGCCTACTTTAATAGTGCACTTGTAGTGTTATAAATCAGTATAACATTGAAACGTGGGCTTTTCAGATAAAGGCGAAATTGCTATCCTATACCTCACCTATAGCTTCTAAGATAACATCGCTATATTGCCCGAGATGCAACTTGAAAATATTCTGCACGCTGTATTTTTATCATTGGAATCCAAAAACACTGCATTTGAACAAAAAAACGTGTCCATTAAATCAAATTCATTACTAATGCAAATATTTAATTATTGCAACTGAACAACTCCAAATTGTCAGTACGCTCGCGACGGAAAAACGTTAGCAAAACTGCAGCGGATAATCAAATGATTGAGTAACTCGGTGAATAATTGATAATGCTTAATTTCCTAGAAGTAGGACAATTAATAATTGATGCGTTAATCCCCATGGGTGCGCAATTAAGGCCATTAACGTTGTTTAGTCGTATGATTTTCAACGCAGAAAGACAACACACTGCAGAAAGCAAGTAAAATAGATACTGTCATTAAAGTCACGAATAGTTGGTAATTTGCGAACTTGTATTACATCACACCTTGAACTATTGGAGTGTATCAAGTTCATCGTGGCAATGAGGTGTCAATTTGACGCGCTATCAATTAAGTGAAAGGAATGGATACGATTACAATTCATTTCTCTTCGTCAATTTATTTCTTCCATCTTTCAAAACACGAAAGATTTGCGAACATGGAAATACAGATTAAATTTCTTGAGAAACGTCAGACTTTTGATTACTGAAACCTTAATCTTTAAAATATGATGTCATCGTAAGGGTTACGGTATTAATACCCTTGTTCTTTTCCTGGTACGTAATCAATCTAAATCTATTACGAAGTAACATCTATGTGTTCTTAAAAAAACTGCATTATTTTCAGAATTGTTCGGGCTGTTTTCCTCGCTCTATCGCATGAGGAAATCTGAATTATCAAACTACTAGCAATGCAGCGTATAAAACGTAATCAAGAAAACATCTCTTGACTATTCTTTACAAAACCATTAATAGAAACTTCTGCACGTTAATGGAATTGGCTTTTCAATGTTACGAAAAGAGCATATTAAGAAACACCTCCCATATACTCAAGCCTTGTATCATCATGCCATAATATTTTCAACAATGCAGTATTATCAATTTCATTTAGTACTTTACTTACATTTACTAATCTACACAAAACGAAAGTCTCTTCGATGTAGGCCACAAAATATGAGAGCTATGACATCTGCATTTGCAGAATTTGCATCATATCATGATCTAGCATCGTTCCTTCCGAGGATGGTAGCACCAAAGAAGAAAATCCCACCTTTATTGGCACATAATTGGCAATTAGCATATCAAGGTTATAATGGCCTCGATTGAAACATATGATTTTTTCGAAGGATGCCTTTATTTGTAGCGATATCAGAGTAATCCTGTCAAGTGGCGCTGGTGCATTCATTTCATTCTTCGCGATGGCCTATGTAGGCAGTAAACAGGGTGGGTGTTGTTTCCTGGTTCATTTTCAAAGGTTAAGGTAAAAGTTGCCTTGGAAAATAATCCATTGATTTCAATTACGCCTTACTGGAAAAATAACAAGGTCTGTGGGGGTGGAAGAATGGTGGGTTAATCAGTTTTATCTTACATGTAACATATACAAGTACATCGCGAGCCCACAGCATGCAGTATAGCACGACGTGAATTTCCGTTGCTTTTTCATTTGCCCACCTTTATTGCACGAGCTATGTATAGCAAAACAACAATAAACCGTAGTAAATGACACGGCCAGCTATATCATTAATATGAAAGCTATCCTGAAACACTATCAAGGCCCAGTAACAATCATTAAGGAGCCGATTTAATATCCCCGCTCATCAACTCCTCCTAATATTAATAAACCATAAATATTTATTCACGTTTCGGCCCTGGTAGAAAATGGCCATACGATCTAGAAACGCTTGTATAAACTAGCTCTTCAACAAAAACAACCCAATTACACTAAATAAATGAAATTTGGGGAACATAAAGCTGAGGCAATACATGTAAGAACAAGAATTGTTACTTTATTAAGAACGAAATGATGCTTTAAAATGCGTTTAGCGTTGCAAGATATACATTTCATAAACTATAGCGTTATTAAAAAAAAAAAAAAAAACTTGTCCATTTTACTATTGGGAATATATTTTAGTTTGTTTATCTATATCTATATACATAATATTTAGTTATTCCAAGCAAAGCACGAAAACCAAGGACAAGTTTCCCAATTTGCGTCACCCAAATGCGAGGCGCAAAACGTTACAGCGAATTAGCCAATTCCGTTTTGTATACAGTACATACAGTAGGCCTACAGTATACATTTTATTACTGCTTCAATGCTTGAAAACGCTTTTGCAATTCTTCAAAGTGTAATAACGATTTTTCCAACTTCGTCATTTTCTACGATACTCAAAATAACGTGTTTCAGTGAATATATTCAAAATGTATGTCTTCCAATTTTTTTTGTGAAACACATTGTTCAATGGCAGATTATCGCACTAAATCGAAAAAAGTTCTAAATCGGACTTAATTTGTCTAGTGCACATCATCGTGATACTTTGTCGTCAACAACATATACTAAGTAGTAAAATCATCTATTATTTTAATGAAATGAAAGCGTGGAATTTACTCATATGTTTGACAACCAAACGTTTTCAATCGTTTCATGCGATAAAGGAGAAGTTGTTTTTTTAATTGCGTTTCCATTGCACGTACACCACTGTAGAGAATTATATGTACGACGCATTAGATAATTCAGGGATAGCACTGAAAGTGAGCTAAAAGACATGTGACATATGACTTGAGACCGGAATATGGATCGTAAAAGTTGTAGGTGCCTTTGAAATTCGTAAAGTTTTGCAAGCTTCTGAATGTTTTTATTGATAAATGCACTCAAAATTACGCCCACAAAACAATTAACTGGGGACAATTTGGAACTTGTCTATTTAAACTTCAAATAATTAAGGTCACAGTACAAAGCTTGATTAAATAATAAAACAAAACATCTGCGCAATAATAGGCAAGCCTGAGATTCATTCTGGTCCATTCTAATTGTTTTTTAATGGCTATGCCTAGCCCATATTTTGAGAAATATTCGATTAGTAAAATGGTCAAGCAATTCTCTTGATAAATTCATTCAGTCGTACTGATATACAAGGTTTCAGAAATCAAATATTTAATTAAGTACATGTGGTAGAGTATAGGATTAATTCTCAATGTGCATTGACCCTTTAATATTTTAGTTATTTTTTTATTGCATTAATATTATACATTATACTTAAAACATTATAAAACATTCAAATATTTTCACACAAATAATGAATTAAAGGTCACCTTACTTCAAATCAACCAGCATGAAACAATTTGAAATGTATAATAAATAATTTGTTTTTCATTAGAACAAGTCGAATTGGTGAATTTTAAGTATTTTTTCAAACTGTTTGATGAGTGAGTGATATGTTCATAATGAAAAAAGCAAGACTTACCATGTTCAACTTTGCTAACTTATTTTTTGATATTTTTACAACTGTAATAAACATACTGTAGGGCCTACTTAGTAAACAGAGAGAGAACGCTCTAAGGGCCGTGACCCTTCTCGAGCAGGGAAGTATGTATTTGATCCTGATGGTGTTGATCAGTTTCATCTTTGTGTATTTGATCAAAGTTATTTTCAATATTGGTTTGGAATGCCTACATTGTAAACGTACCGTTACGTACGTGCACGATGTACATGTGCATGCTTGTGAAACAAACTTGATACTTGTCGAAGAACACGTTTCTACAAATTCGCGAAGTTGCTCGCTCTCAGTTCTTTGGAAAATTCAGATAAAATATTTTTTATGATAATTTTGTGTCCAGTATAGTACGTCAGAGGAAATTCTGAAAACTTAAAAAAAATTACTTGTTATCCAAGAGGAAAATATCTTTCTTTTTGACCTTATCAGCGATCAGTAACCAATCCCAGCTCGAGGAAAACAATTCACGATAATTAGCGTGTAAAACTTGCTCATTGCGTTGCGAGACGTACGTAATGCCAGATTCACATCGAACAAATCCGTACCGTAGTGACATCATGCGCGTTACGGAATTTCATAGCGTGACGTCACGCCGCACGTAAAAATACGCGTACGGGTTCGCGTTTAACGTTTTTTTGTTGCTTTTTTCTATTTACTTCCCCCAAAATAACGATTAAAATTGATCGATCAGACGGGGAAATTTGGATCAACTTCAACTGGTAGGGATGCGGTTGCAAATGTCGTATAAACGTCACGTAGCCCCGCCTATAGCACTGTCATGTGCGCATGGGCGGCCACGCACGTGACGTTATTACGGTACGTATTTGTTCGATGTCAATCGGCCCTCGGGCATTATTCCTGTGACTATTCTTAGCAGTACAACAGCATTCTGTAAATGCACCACCATGTTTTCAATAACTAATTAACGGACCCTTTTAACTCGTCACTTATAAGCGCTTCGAAAATAAATTTCTTTAGAAAACATCCAATGCTCAGTAAATCCCCGGTCACTTTTGGAAATTCCTATCAGTTGTAAGATTACGTTGACATGTATATTTGACATACTTACAGCTGCACGCGATTTTACAGAGAATGGTGTATTTAAATTGCAGAATTTATCTGAATTTCAAAAAAAATAAAATTTATTTCATAGGCTTATGGGTAATAAAATAGCAGGAAAACTTTTCGATTCAAGCCAGCGAACGACTGATTAGCATTTGACATAAAAAACACGAAATACACGACGAATATGCAGTACACCCAACCGCTTCGTACCTTTTTATTACAATTCATAATTAAAGGGGAACACGAAAGAGGTTAGAGGAATTTCGCAAAAACATCAAATCAGTATAGAGATCGTGTCTGGAATTATTCATTAATTGCAAAAAGCGTTCTTGGCCTAGAGGTGACTATCTTCACAATATCAAAAATTACTGAATATAAAGGGTGCGCGGAGGGATTGCGTTTCAAAATCTAGGTTTTTATACTGGTGTATAAAGCATCTGGATTTAAATAACCGATTCTGTGGACCGTGTAATGGACACGATGGACAGACGGTGGCCCTACCTAATCCAACTAAATTAAATTTAGTTAACTATAGTAATTTCGGATATTTAGTTTTTTCCAGCGCACTTTCTTGGCAGGTAAAAAGTGGGTCTCGGAAGTCGAAAGGGTGAAGTGAATGCCCCTCTTCTTGTAAAAAAAAAACTTTTGAAATTTGCAAGCAGGACATGGCCTGCAGCATGAAAGAGCTTTCGGGGGGGAAAATCACTATAAGCCTATACTAAAAATCTTCCCACAAGTTTACACAAGCAATAGTAGAAGCGATTAACCAAACTGACAATATTAATGAAATTTATAGCTTGAATTATCTTTGGAAATATAGATGATGGCCTTCTACTGCTTAATTAATGATGAGGCAGCTAGTTATGATTTATGCATTTGCGACGCTGAAAACAGACCAAACGTTGGGGTTACTTTCAGTACCCTGATATTTTCAATTGTAAATCCCGTGATCTTCCGCTCACTTAATGAAAAACTGATATTTTAGTGCCAAGCAATCGCGTGAAATAAATAGCCATGTCAAGTTGACAGCTGAGTTTTGCGTGACAACACTGCTATTTAAGACCACGTTGAACTGTCATTTCTGAGAAGGTTTTAAAGTGTTCATTCAATTATTTAAAATAGAAATTGGAATACAAAAGGTTTACGTGCAAGCTTGCAACGTGGGATTAGTTTGATCTCACCCATTGAACTTGCGAGAGATTTTATGAATGAATCAGCACGCGTCCTTAAATGACTGGATTAGGCTATTCATCGTGTCTTTCAACATCAGTATTGCAAAAATAAGTCAGATTACCCCACTTCCTTAAATTTGTTTCAAGTTTGTTAACAAAAACCCGGTATGTCAGCTTTTGGAAAACTACATTGTAGTTCATTATTTTTGATATTTTGGATGCACCGTGATCTCCTGAAACGAGACGCGCTCAATGATCAAAGGTACACTAGTTTGCCATTATCACATGATTTTTTGGAAAATCCAAAAGCTCCATTAAATTTAATGGCACATCTATACCTCAAAGAGTTAAACCCGTCTCGTTCTCTGTACTTAGTTATTCCGTGGGGACGGTGGGGAAATCCTGTAGCTGTCGTAGTGCGGTCAACGTAACTTAGTCACATCCCAAATCCAGAATAGACTTACGGTGGAAAACCCGTGCAAATTTCCCGGTTTCAACGCTCGCGATTACAGTCGTTATTTATTGGTATGCATTTTAAATGAACTCTGCTTCGAACGAAGATACAGTAGGGGTTCTCTAGACTCTAAAAGAATAGATGGCTCTTTTGGTAATCCGAATTTTTAAATCAATTAATGAATTCCTTTTCTTCACGTGACATACAACTCAAAAGTGCCATTCGTTGCTTCTCTTCGAGTACCCTATATATAGTAATTCCCAGCTCTTAAACTCATAACCATCACAATTCACAAGTCACAACGTGTATCTCGATGGATTATTTCTTTGCCTAATTTCTGACGCCATCTTCCCATCTCGCAAATGACGCGCTTGTGGTCAAGGCGAGGTTAAAAAATTAAACGGTTCATTATGCATTAATTAACGATTGTGTGGAATTTTGGAACAATCTTACAATAATTTCATAGCAGATTATGACGATTTAGATATAATTACGCAGCAGATTCTGTTTTCCCAAACTTTGATGACAGTGGAATGAGTATGTTAGCGTTGAATTTGTTTAAAAGATCAGAATGTGACATATCTGGAGTACATTTTATCCCCGCATAAGGAAGTCATGAAATTGTTAACAATCATGCAGTTAACTATATAGCCTACATGTATGACAGATTGGAACTTAAGTAGTCATTCCGATGTTAAGTCAATAGTGCTAACGCATCTAACAATTGGATGAATATTACGCAACATCTAAGCTTACCTTTCAGTTTTTTTCTGGCTACGAAGCAGCAAGCAGGAATGAATGTCGGCGCAATTGCTATCCAATTGAGGGCACTCTTCGTCAATTATTTACAGTATAAAAAAAGTGAATCTGCCGCTCCATTCAGGCACATAAAATGCACGCGTTCAGTCTGACGAGCGAGACGCGACGATCTGACGATTCAAAGAGAGCCAGAGGCGCCAATCTCCAGCGCCTCTTCAGATTGGGCGAATGGTTCGAAGCCACCAATTAGCAACAACTTCCGGGGGTCAACGCACACGTCCGGGCGAACGATTGGATCGAAGCGGGTTGTTGCGACAGCTAGGAAGTAAAATTCGACGGTTCGAAATATGCTGTGGAAAAATCGTAGAAATATGAAAGACAAAAAAATGAAGCCCTGGCGACCTTCAAAAGTAGGCTTCTAGGCCATGCACCACACAAATCATTAAAGCAAAACCATGGTGGACAAGTGTACGAATAGATGCGCGGTACCAAGTGTGACCAAACACGTTTTTTGGTGATGAAAGCATTGTGAAAACATGAATAACATGGGGAAAACAATTGGACGGCGGGGTGGCGTCATTCTAAGTTTGAATAAGCACCTTTGTTGTTGCCCAGAAAATTCTGCTTTCGGAAATGTCTCCACTTTCAAAAACTACTTCAGATGGAGCGATGGAGTAAACGTCATGCTTCTAAGGCCTATCCACTTTGCAGCTTGCGTCTCGATTCAAATGTTATAGGAAAATTGGGTTTCGACCACGAAAAGTGCCCAAAAACAAGTCTCTAAAGCAATGTTTGTTAAAATCAACATTGGTTAGAGCAGGTGATGAAGATTACATGTAGTTAACAGCGAAAGCGGTAGATTTGAAAATCCCTTAGTCGCACATACAGTAGGCCTACATGGTGTATGTACATTCCCTATTACATTATTATAGGGAGGTTACTAGTATTATATAGTAGGCTATATCAGATTGTAGCAAAGGAATTTCCAAGATTTTGAATATGAAGAAAATAGGGAATGTCCAAACAACGACGCCTAAAACATTAAAAAATATACACACGTGTACAGTATACACTGTAGCTCAATCTTCTCATAGTGTACAGTATGTTCGGTGTTCCATTTATGAACTCTCTAACACAAGGCTGCACCTTTTCAGTATATGCCTACCTTTCATAATGATGAGAATTGGAATGTCAGACTCGACTTATGCAATTGTTAATTACAAGCAATTTGCATCATAGAAATGTAGACTTTTGGCAGGACTGCCTTTTAAGATACTGAAAATCTAGGATAACTTGGTGTGTCTATAATTAACCTCATTGGGAAAATTCGCATTAAGTATATAGTGACCACTTGGATGGGCTTGTCCTCAACTTGGATAGACCAAGCTACAGTAGGTCTCTATTAATACTGTAAGCATGCACTGGTCGCCTGTCTTCGACTGAAACGATACATAATGTACGTATAGGGATTTAAATGTATTTGCGGATGTTCAGAAATGTATGATCCAAGACCACTTAGAACCCAGGTGCGATGTGATACTAGATGAGACATTCAAATAAAACAGGGTTGGCCAGCCGGCCTGCTTAGATGACTCACTTTATGATGTCAAACAAGTATTAATTTACTCATCATCAACTTCGATTATTAGCTTTTTATTGTTAAGAATGGTGATCACGAAGTTCCATTCGTTCTTCGATCGTTAGAAGCACATGAATCTTAACGCCAACTATACAATTCGGAATCCGATGTCACAGCAGACTGTGCAGTATGTTTCATATCCACCTTATACATGTAGTCTGAAGGTCATTTTATACAGTATTATAAACGGTGACAAATTTACCTCGATTGTTTGGTGTTTTTTAGATGAAAAATTACCAGTTATTAATGACCTACAGTTCGTGAATTTTGCATAAGAATTAGGTCATAAAACATGATCGAAGTTTAGCAACCTCGCGTATAAAAGAATATTTCTCTTTATTATTCTTTTAAATATTAAAATACTGTACATATACGCACAAAAGTGTTGGGTCAACGTTGTTTTTATGTCGATCTGTTGGCAAATGCGGTCGCCAAGTAGCGTGACATCATGTTAGCAATGGCCCAATAGTATTTGGTCATTGGTGAAAATTCAGCCGTTGGCCCAATGTGTGTGCGTGTGGTGTTCTTGTGTTGGCCAACAGCATGTTGGGCCAATGTCATTATGATTTAAGAATTTTGGCATAAAATTTCTGCAAGTAACCCAACATCTTGCTAACGTTGGCCTATACTAGTACCTTCATTTGGCCAATGGTGAATTTTTTACTGTTGTGCCAACACATAAACCTTAGATGTAGTCAGCCCGTTAGCCAACATTGTTATAATGACATCATCCCAACATATAATATAGTATGTAAAACACATGTATATATATACTTTACACATGCCTTTTACATGTAGCATATGTAGTAAGCATGTAGTAAACATGGTTTTTACATGTAGCATACATTTTTAGATGTGAAATTCTTGGTATATATACATGTAAAACACATTTGCTCTACATGAAGAAACATGTTTTCTAAATGTAAAATACATGTTAAATGCATTTATATACGTGTGTTTTACACATGTAGGCCTACTCGCAAATGTAAATACACAAGCTTGACACGCCTAAATGCTTGAATGACCTGATAAACGTATGGAGTGTACTGTACAGTGTACAATGTACACATTCGGGAGGGGGGGGGGGGGGGGGGTACGT
>JAQGAO010001896.1:0-22004 GCA_034697705.1 Ommatoiulus sabulosus | reverse complement strand
TTTTTACTTTTTGAAATAAAATCTTGACTCATTGTTTCAATTTCAACAGAAAATACGAAGACTAGAAACAAGAATCAAAAATATTAAAAGTGAGATGGAAGAAACTACGGCAGATCTTCAATCAGTACTTCAATCAGTAAGTGACTTTGTGTAAACAGTGTCCAATTTGTCATTCTCTATGAGAATTATGTCGAAGATTGCTATACTGACGTAAAATTGCATACTTAATAGCCATACTCAGAAAATGGAGCTTAACTTACATGTAGATGGAAAACGTAAATGTAAATGTGGATAAAGTTTCGTTTTGATGGCGCATGTGCACTTAGCATTTCTTGCTCTAAAGCTATTTATTAAATACTGTTTAAAGACCTACGTATATATCATACTCTAATTAGACCTACATGTATATATGATATACAAAGTTACATCAAAATACACGTAATATGGTATGTAAAACATGTATTAAATTTACATGTCGTATGCATATATTTTAGATATAGTAAACGTGATTTTTAAAGGTAGCTTACATTTGTTTCACTTAGTGTATTTCATGCGCAAAATCCATGTTTGTTACATAAATAAAACCATGATGAATATCTATATGCCACAAGTAAAATGGATTTACTAGATGATAGATACATACCTTTAGATTTACGTTTTCCATCAACGTCAAGCTACGGCATTTCCTTAATGTAAATTGTAAATTTCACATTGTTGTAAATGCAATTTAATTCTTCAAATATGGGATTTAGTGAACACTAGATTTTTCTGCTTTTCGGAAGTATAACTGTCGCCCGTGTTTAATCCAAGTCAGTTTTAATTAATGCTCGTTAATGCTTGGAAAGGTTAAAGTTAAGCAATTCTTCAAAGTATCCTCGTTAAATTTCTCATACAGAAAGGACCATGGGTAGAATTAATTTTTTTGTGGATAATTTAATGTTTGGAATGAATTCGTTACTATTGTTTTATTGTTTTTTTTATTAAGGAAATTCAATCATTGAAATCGGAGCACAATAACCGCATAGAAGAATTGCGAGCCCAGCATGATAGACATTTGGAAATATTAGAAGAGCGAGTGACAGAATTGCAATATCACCACAAAGGTATTGTTAAGCATTTTAATATCCATATGTCGATGAAAGTTATTTGAAATCTTTTCCAACTTTTAGTTACAGTGATTCAAAAATGCACTCGAATTGGTTTTTAGTATTTTTTGGTCAAATCGATTCAATTTGGGAAATGTAACAACCATGGATATTTATATCAATATGGCACGACTGTTCTTTTAATGTTTCGCTAAATGCGTTCAGCTTTAATTTGCGTATTTTATTTTTAGGACCATTTGTTTGTTCATAATTTTACGAAAATCTGCTTTTCCAATTTACATTTTTGAGAAATTGAGTCTTAGGGTAAAGCCAGCCTAATGATGTATCGCATCATGTAATGTCGCTTTTCGGCTTTTCTTTCATGCGTGACTTTTGAGAAGGTTTCGTCATTTCGGCTAAACTGCTTTTTTTAAATACATGAGATATCCTGTTTACTGAATTTTGCAATTTATAACACATCACCTATGCGATATTGCGCTCAATTTCCCTTTTACTTTGGAAAAGGATTTTATTTGGCATTTTTTTATTGAGTGGACGTACGAGTTACTTCTTAGAAGTGTCTTAAAAATGGTAGTTGCTGAAACAGTACCAACATCAGTAAGAGCTGTACTAACATTAGTAGAGCTGTACTAACATCAGTTTGACCTGTACTAACACTAAGAGTAGTACTAACATCATTAAGAATTGTACTAATATCAGTTAGAGCTGTACTAACATTAGTAGAGCTGTACTAACATCAGTTTGACCTGTACTAACATCAGTAAGAATTGTACTAATATCAGTAAGAGCTGTACTAACATCAGTAGAGCTATACTGACATTAGTAAGAGCTGTACTGACCTCAGTAAGATACATACTGATATCGGTTAATATCAGTGAGAAAATGTAACCGAGATATCTGAGGAAATGTAAGCGAAACATGGGAGAAAATGTAACCGAAATATCTGTGTAAATATTGCAAGAATTATTTGAAGAAATGATAAGGAATATTCGAGGAACTTAGAATTCGATATTTCAAAATAAATTTAAAAGAATGTTATGTGACAGATTATGTGAGGGCTTATTAAATGAATTTACAATCAAATAAGTTTTGTTAAAATATAAAAATACTGGTACAATAATTAATAATTAAGATATTTTTATATTTTATTATAGGTGGATTTACCGCGTTTTTCAGTATATAACACCTGCATTCATCCTTTAAATTTATTCAAAATTTCCTTTGATTTAATTCATCTTTTCCTTCATAACGCTGATTGAATAGCAAGCGTGAATTATTAATAATCAATTCAAAAACATTCGCGAGTAGTTGATGAAAACCATAAAGCGGTGGAAAATCATCAGCCAAATCTCACTTGATAAAAAACAAAAGCTGAATTTATTCGCGTACAGGACAACACAAAAGCGAGCTTAAAATAATTTTCTACGTAATCTTTAGCAACATTAAGAAAATGTAATCAAATTATCATACATGCTTCTGGCGATGTCATTTGCAGCTGTTATTTCTCCAAACGTGCATTAGGGCATGAACAAACAAACACCTCGTAATGTACAAATTTGCAAATCTATCCTAGCAAAAGCTCGCCTTTAATTGTTTTAATAAACTGTACCGAAAACAGTCAGAGAAATATTAACACTTTCAAAGGGGCGAGGAAAATCATTACTAATTGGGAAGGCTACTTTAGATGTTAATTACTTAGTGACAATTGGCATTTTTTAAACTTAAAATAATTTTTTTAAATAAAAGTTGGGCAAGTTTGATGATAATATTATACATACAGTATATAGTTTATTATTATTCAATAATAATAAACTATATAATAATTATTATTCAAATAATAATTATAATTATAAATAATAATATAAATAATAATTATTCAATGATGGTTTATTGAATTGTATATTAATTGTATTAATTTTAAATCTTTATATAATTTTTATTCATTAAATATAATTTCTTTTAGAAATTACTGTTTATTTAGAAATTCATGCCAATTTAAAAATACATATAAAATGCATTTCATTTCTAAAAAACTAAGTCAAAATGCATTTTTTTTAGAAAATACATATTAAAAATATACAGTATATAAGTCTATATTTTAGACAGAAATAGCTAAGATATATCATGCAATTATTATAATTATCCTTATTTAGAAATTCATGTGAATTCAAAAATGCATGTAATATGCATTTCATTCCAAAAAATTACGTCAAAATGCATTTCTTTTGAGAAATTAATAGAAAATAACTAGGAAAATAATCAGCTAATAAACATAACTCATTATCGGTTCTAAATACATTCATAAATGAATATATTTAAAAATATTCACTGAAATGCAATTTACAAAAACTTACAAACACATTTTTTTCCAATTAATTCAAAATTGCATTCCTTGATGAAATATCTCATTCGACATTTTGTTTTACAAATATGTGTAACAACCATATGATAACAACCATTGATTTTATATTTAAAAATTAATTTCTTTTTAAATCTTTTCATCTTTTGAGAAAATGCATATTAAAAATATACAGTAAACAAGTCAACATTTTGGATTGACATAACTGAGATGTATCGTGCAATCATTAGATTTTCAATACATTAATAAATGGATGAAATGGATGAATGCAATTAATATTTTTTTAATTATAATACACACATTTTTCAATTTATTAAAAATACATTTTATAATGAAATATCTCAATCGACATTTTTTTTTCAAACACGTTTAACAACGTGCTACAGGGTTACATTAATTTAATATTAAAAAATGAATTACTCATAAATTTAGAAAATCAAATTAACCTCTCAAAGACTTTATGCTACTTTTTCACAAAATAAACAAGAAAATTTAACAAAGGCTCTATTTTTAGAAAGGAGATTGAATCTTGCATTTATATTTTATTATTTTTCGGAGACATACGGTGTAATAAATAAATGTCTAAATATAGGCAACATGTTGGGATCGTATATACTGTACATATATTGATTTCCAAGTTGTTTTTTTAATAAATTATAAAAACAACTTCTGCAATAAAAACCTATTCCTTGTAAAGATATTTTACTGATCTTTTGAATTCACTTATCAGAAGGTAAAAAATCTGTATGCAAAACATATGCATCTGAGCACAGCTATAACAAACTATAATATATTCGAGTAAACAAAACCATGATTTTATGAACAATTCTGTGCAGCAGTTCTAAAAGAACTATACTGCAATGGAATACCATTACGGATAACTTGTCAAAACAAATCACAATAAAACAGTGAAACAATAGAAAGCCATGTTGTAGAAACTATCGACTTTCAAATGGCAAAAATAATAAAAGACAAAAGAATTTTGAAAATGCTAGTCACTAGAGCGACATTCTCCACAGCTTACGTCCTTTCAAAATAAAATGAGATTTAAATGAAAGCCCAAAATCGATTCTGGCTTTCAGAAATATAAAATAAAAGATCGAAATTGGATCACATTACAGATCCGCAATAAAGTATCAGGAAACAATAACAATAAATCCTTTCATCAAGAATGTAACCTACACTATCTAGTTTAAAACTGATTAGTTAAACTTGATGAGATTTACCAAAGTAGAAATTTGACCCGAAAATTAAACTTTCGATGTAGGTTCGTACTATCAGAAATTCGTATAATGCGAGTTCTCCTTAATGATGTTCCTTAGCAGTTTCGTAACAAGAGGGTGCCAGGGGGTGGGATACACCCGGGAGCCTAGGGTAAGGGGGGGGGGAGGGCGCACAAAGTATAAAAAATCTAAAATTTGTCATGTAAATTTGAATATTTTTTTCCTGATATTCAAATTCTGACATTTTCAATGGTCAATGCTACAAAATTTTCCAGGTTTTCATTGGGCAATATTTCAAAAAAATTCAACATTTTCATCGGTCAATATTTTAAAGATTTTCATATTTTCATTGGTCAATATTTTAAAAATTCCAACAGGTAAATTGATAAATTTTACCAATTTTTCAAACGTCTTAAGGGCCAATTATGAAAAATATGAAGAAGACAAACTTGCTTGTTTTATTCTTTTGCAAATTTTCCATAACTTTCCAGGTTTTCATTGGCGAATATTTCAAAAAAATTCAACATTTTCATTGGTCAAAAGTCTCACTGATCAATATTTCAAAAAATTTAACATGTACATTCATCAATTTCGCAGATTTTTCAAACATCTTACAGGCCAATTTTGAAAAATTTGAAACAGAAAATGCTTTTTTTTTTGCAAATTATCCATAATATTCGACAGGGGAGAAGAGGGGATTTTGTATACGCCAAAATCAAAAAAAATTAAATTCGGATTATTTCTCCTAAGTAAAAATGAACCATTTCTTAACCGGACCCTGTAAGTACAACCTTTTCCTGTAGCACCAGACATAAAAGTGTAATATAAACGGTTTAACTACGATTAAAAACGTGCTAGGAAACAGAAGGAGCCCCGCTGGAGTATATTAACATACAGAAAGTTGAATAAAATTCACTGCAATATACATTTTCAGCTCAGTAAAATATATTTGACAAGGACCAGTAAAACTGGGCTGTATAATTCGTGCATTAAGACCCTAGTGCACCCAAGATGGAGGATTTATGAGAGAAAGTGGGGGGGGGACCTCGCATCGACTAGCTTAGCAACACCCAATAAATATGGGACCCGTTTAGCCCCAAAAATATATGCGTATAATGTACGAATTTGATGACCAAGTTCTACGCTCTAAAAATCTTTCTAAAAGCGTGGTTTATATAGCCTATGGGGCGCGTCGTATCCTTTTATTGAGATTGAGTGCGACATATTATTAAAATATGATCCCCGCATGATGAATTTTACACAACCACTTCTGAATACAAATTGTTTCATGCATAAACGGGCTTTTTTTTCCACCAGCTTTTTCCGACAGATTGGGCAAAACGGAGCACAATCTCAGTGTTGTTTTTTTTTTGTTACCATTCTCTAGACAGGGTCGTGCAACATGACAAATTGCGCTCATTTAGGGAGCATAAAATGCGTTGCCGACGAGAAAAATACACTTCCCCAACGAAAAAAAAAAGATATATACCAACGGATGAATGCTAAAAATGCACCAATATCATCCGAGTTAAGTAGCAATACAGTTGATGAACGAGGCAGCATGGAGATGAACATAAATTGCGTATCAAAACCATGTTTGTCAACGGCTCATTTTGTCGAAAAATACAATACGACAGCACCATTTGAAGAAAACAAATGATACGGTATACTACGAAGTAGAAATAAGTTTTATTTTAATTTAAAATACAAAGTTTCATTTTTTTAATGAGTTATTTTTTTTAATGAAGGTTGTTTCAAGGAATATAAGACCCCAGAAACTTTATTTTCAACTTCTCTGCCTTTTTCCAATGTTTTGCACAATTTTGCAAAATCAACACAGGACAATATTCGATATTTTTCAAACTTTAATAATGACAATCTTGAAAAAATGTAAAAATTAACTAAGAAAAATATTAGAAATTTTACAAAATTAGCATGACCATTTTTTTTTAAATTTTGCAAATATGTACACGAAAACTGAAAACTTTTGAAAAAAATGTACTCGGAAACTGTTGAACATTATGAAAATTAGTACTCTGAGATTGGTGAAAATTTTACAAATTTATCCTCTGAAATTAGTGAAAATGTTGTAAAATTTGTACTAAGAAAATTTCAAAAATGTTGCACATGGGCGCTGAGATAATCTCGTGGAAGCATTAATACGTTGAATTTCCCTGACTTTTCCACACATTTCAAGTTCCAAAAATTTTCCTAGTTTTTCAGGTCTTTCAAGAGCATATAAAGCCTTAAGGATTTGTTAGACTTTTAAAAAATGATCCTTTTGTAAATCATACATACTTACAGTACATGTAGGCCCTACATATTTAAAAAAGGAAATCTCTATATAGAGAGAATGGGCACCTACACATTTTTTTTACTACATTTTTTTTATATTTCATAGTTCATGAGAATAAAATCGGCAATTAAAACTAAAATAAAACATTCGGATTTAAAAGTAAAAAAAATGGAGAAAGAAAAATTGTATACGGAACTTTTGATTCAATTATACACGTAGAAAGAGATTTAGTCTGAACATAAAATCTACAAATCTAAGAAATACATGATTTACTTAGGGATACATATTTTAATCGTAATATGGGTCTATATAGTAATATTTATTAATGGAAAATGGAACATATACCGTTTATATTCCGAAAAACGTTTACAAATAATTTTAAAAAAGCATTTTTTAAATACACGACTTACAGAAATTAAAAACAAGTCCAAAATATACAGTATATATTACAAAAACTACTAGAAATAAAGGTAAAATACCTTTTTTTGAAATTCTAAAGACTATCTAGAGTGAAAAGTACGACCATTTCATTAAGCTTTCTCAGCTACATAATAAATTTAAAGCATTCTTGACACCATCGATTTTCCAGCCTGATTAATTATCAAAAAGCTTACTATAATCCGTTTTTCAGATAAACTCAAAGTCGTTAAAAATAATGCCCTGTTTGAGATAACTCGAGACTTAAATAAGCACTTAGAATATGCTCATTTCTAAGTTTTCTTAAACCTCTAAATGCATTAGTTTCTTGGTTTCACCCAATAAAATTCGTTTTGAAAATTCGCGATTCCTGTAAAACTTTGTATCAGGACATTCCGCGAATTTTCAAGAAAGATTATTTAACTAGAAACGCTAGAAACCATACGAGTACAATTAACCCTTAAAAAGATAATCACATGTTTCTAGAAATAATTCTAGAGCGGATACTTTTCAACAAAACTTCGTCCATCAATAAGTTATTTACTCGTTTCTATACCAGTAAATAAATCTCCATAAAAGTCAGCATGTCACGATGCATCATTATACGAAGGTCACTCTTTCGAATTTTAATTTGAAGGATCACTAAAGCCGATAAACATTGCAGATAGGTCAAATGTCGAGTCGTTTGATCATACCGCTGACTGAAGGATGAAAGATAGAAAAAATTTATTCATAAATGCCTCATGAATAAATAGATCCAACACTTCATTAAAACTTCATTTTCACCGAGCTTTTTGACATAAAATTAGCTTCAGGCAGCCAAACTAATGCATTTCAAACATCGGCGAATTCTTATAGAAATTACTTAGTTAAATTCATTTCTAATGAGGGTGATTAACAACTCCGAGTAACTTTTTCTGAAACTAATTTTCATTGAAGATTGTTTTTTAACTCGACGTGCTGGCAACATTTCTCCAAGTTTCATTAAGATTTAAATTTGTCTTACTTTTAATGCCTTTCAATTACATAAATAAAAAAATTAGTAATCCATAAAAACCTAAATTACAGCGTAATTCTATTATTTTTCGATTACAACAACCTATTTACGGAGATATACAAGTAAAGGCACAGCTTGCAGAAACCAACTAACTGAAATCAAATTTAATTCTACTCAGTAACCTACATGCAGTCAGCGCATGGAAAATATGTCGATTGAAAGAATTTGAATCCATTTTGCTTTAATTGAAATTAAAGTTAAACAGCATTAAAGTAGCCGGAAGGAGCTACCATTAACAAGCATTTAAATTAATGTCTATTTCTAAAAATTCTTCTGCAATAATGTAACTAATTGGATGTCAATCTTACAAAAAAAACTTTGTTTACAATTCATAGAGTTCAAAGTAAACCGACTTAATGGGACATAACAGTTAATTTCGATTATATCAGATTATTAAATGAAAAAGAAATGAATAGGCATTAAACGTCTGGGGAATTTAGTTAGGAAATGTATCAGACCGATTCATTTATTAAGTATTTACAAAACTTATGCCAGGTTGTTATAACCTGTCTTAACTTTAAACCTCGATAAAGTTCAATGATAAGAGACTGGAGAAACTTTAAGAAAGAGTGGTCTTTCAGGGCGTTTAAAAAGGTCGCCGCATTCCGTAAATACATTCCAAAAACGACAATATAAGGATATGTTTACCGTCCAAACATTTTCCATTCACAGTTTACGTTCAAAATTTGCAAAACGAGTCCCGAGTCTTTCATCGCATTTTCTTTGAAAACTCCACGGCAAACAAACGTGAATAGCATCGTTGGAGCATTAATTTAATGCCGGTTTAATCCCAGCACTAATTTTCCATATTCGTATAGGAGAGAAAGAGCGAACTTCGTAGTTCATCGACTAAACTCCCGAAACAAGTGCAGATGGATGATAGCAGTAATATAAAAGGGCCTCGCAGTCCAGCAGGGCAGATTAAGTCGCCCGCACACCGAAGCACATATTGTTGGCAATCCTGAAAGATTTCATTATAATTGCCTACCGCATTACCAAAGCAGCAGTAATTGAGGAGAATTAACGGTGGACCTCGGTCACTACCACCAACAAACACGAGCAAAAGCAACGAGGATTAGGTCCTTCCCAAGAGAGAGAAAACGCAACTGGAATAGTGTGTCCTCTCCGAAAACTTCACACTGGCTCGCACATATTAAAGACATTTCCAGAGCCACGCTTCAGTTCACTCGCCAACGAAATTACGTATCAGAAAAGTAGCAGAAATTAGCAAACCCTGCCTGCCGAGCTGGTTGTTGCTACCATAGGACATTGTGCTGGGAATGGATAAAGGCTGAAAGACGTTACGCTTCCGAGCAGATACGTGGCCGCACCGAGATAATCCGCATTACTGGTAATGCGCCAGAAACACCAAACCATTCCAGAGTCAACGAGCACCATAGGGCCAATTTATACGAAATGTATTTCATGATTTCCATTGCACTCAGAGAATAGGAAATATTGAGAATTTTTTTAGGAATTTAACATTTCAGAGATTCTAGCTTGAAACTCAGCAGCAATACTAAGTTTATATCAAAGTTTCACAAAGTTTTCTAGACTACCATCCACTTTTAGAGTGGACCACATCAGTGTCCCCTCGTAGAGCAATTACTGCATCAATGGCCCTTCGTCAGATTTTTTTTAAAAAAATCCCTGATAATGACAACGTGTGAAAGCTAGTATAGCTTTCGCTTTTAATTGTAATAATAATAATGTCCACATTATAAATGCCAATGTAATCCACGATTTGAAAAATCGACATCATATTCTTAAAATGTTTAAAATTTAGCCAATTTCTCCTCGGAAACTGGTGAAAATTTTACAAATCTGTACTCAAAAACAGTTTAAATTTTCCAAATTTGTGCTGGAAAAGGCTGGAAATCTTGCCAATTTGTGCTGGAAAAGGTTGGAAATCTTGTAAATGTGTACTACAAAATTGTACTACGAAACTGTAATCTGTAAATTTGTAGTCGAAAACAGTTGAACATTTTGCAAATTTGTATTACGAAAAATTTTAAAAGTATGCAAATTCGTGCTCGTTAAACGTGGGACACATTGCAGATTTGTGTTCTGAAAACATAAAATTTTTCAAATTTGCCTTTCATAAAGTTTTAAATTTTGCAAATTTGTACAGTTAAATTTAAAAAAAAGTTTTCAAATGGGCCCTGAGCTAACCATGTAGAAGAATTTATTTTGGATTGTCACAACATTAATTAATATGTTGAACTTCCCTGACTTTCAAAAACAAGTCATTCTTCCTTGACGTATTTTTCTAGTTTTTTCATTTCTGGGGGAACCCTGTCCTTTCTCAACCAAAAATAAAAATGTTTCTATGGACAAACACGACGCCATTTGCAGGAATGAGTAATTGAGGATCAAGATCTTCAATGGCCAATCCATTGACTCGAGCTGGCTTAGGTCACCCACTTATTTCTCGGGCAGAAGCTAACCCCACCAATAATATTATTCAGTGGATAGTGGTCAAGAGTAAACCGGAGTCAGGATTACCGCATAGTCCAAGCTACTGACCCTGATCACCGTGATTTATAAGGCCTGCTATCAGTAGGTAAAGTAATAAAGCAACTTTATCAGAGGAAAAAATATTTCTATTTCACAGCAGGTTGAGCCAGGCGCGTTAACCGTAACGGTCATAAGGGGCTTTTGGTGCACTGGCGTCAACTGGCATAACTCAAGTGATCACAAATCTTGTTGACATTCAAAGGCTATAGCAATCTAAAGAAATCCCAGGAGGAAATGAGAGCGTCTACGAGGCACGGTGCCACCGAGACGGTTGAGACCGGGATAACCAATAGGTCAAAAACACGGAGGAATCGAGAAAATATTAAGTAGACCCGAGCGAGTTAGGTAATAAGAATGAGACAGAAATGGCTGCGCTTTCAAAATCAATCATCGAAATCCTCGCAGAAAAAAATATGATAAACTATAGGATGTGCTGCTGTGCCACCGACACGTACCAGAAGAAAACAACGAAAAGTGCGGACAATCGGCCGTTTCTCAAATTTTATTTATGACGTGGGATTTGGAAATTTGTCGCAGTAATCCGAACATAAGTCAAACTAAGAAAGAAATGACGAAATTGACAAAAAGAAAAAACTAAATAAATAAATATAAAAGAAGAAAAAAAAAATATAGTAGATGCTCGATTATCCGGGATGCGGATTAACCGGAATACTACTAAATGAATGGAGTCGGCATTCCAAAAATACGATTATCAGTCAAAAAGCACGAAACTAAGGATTGTTTTTTTTTTGTTAAATATAATTTAAAACTAAATTTAAATAAATAAATGTATTAAGTTGGCATTCAAAAATACGATTATCAGTCGAAATACATGAAATGAATGATTGTTTTCGAAACAAAAAAATAACATTTTAATACCAAGTTTAAAAAAAATGATGATAATCAGGGAAAATATAAAAACTATCCGTTTGACATACAGGGATAATCACAAAGTCGTTTTTTTAACATTTTTTTAAATTGCGTAAAAATCCTAAATCCTGTTTAATTTAGCAGACTTTTATAAAATTGGCTCAGCAGCTAAAACACAGAAAATATAGTTTATCTTACCAGGAGCTTAAAATGCGCATATTTTCAAAAAAAAAAAATCAAAAAAAACATACAGTATAAGCATCAGTTGCATTGAGGTTTAATCAGAAAAGATTCTGTGAGCCGGAATTTACTAAACTTTCCGTAGCATTTCCGTAACATTTTCGTCAATCAAAAGTTCGAAAAAATAATACCTATTCCAGTAGCCATCATTAAAAAACACAAGGTGTAAAGACTAGTTTAAAAATGAAGTAAATCAAAAACTGGAATTTGCTAAAGTCTTCAAAACAAATCCAAGTATTTCTCCAACGAACCAAAACAAAAACGCAGAAATTTAAATTCTTTCGAAGCAGTCAAAAAGGCAACATTCCCCTTAAAAAAAATAGGAAAACTGACGGTAATCTCAGTATTGGTGCCAATCTCAAAGAAACGTTATTCAGCAAGTTTGAAAATAGACTTGCTCAATGACGCAACAGATTTCTTTATTTCCAATCCTCCCAGAGCTAAGAATCGAAGATAAAAAACATATATATTGGGCTGGAAAATTAAATGTCCCTGGGCTTAAATAAGTAAGCCAGGAGTGTCATTGGCGAAGGCGCCATTCATACGATGATATGTGCTCGCATTACAAGGATTGGTGTGCACCGAATGGTGCAACATCATTTTATTGAGATTCTCTGGGCAGATGCCGAAGCCGCCAAAAATCCGACGCCCGAGTCTGCTATCTCGACTCAACACACTTCAGCTCAGAAAATACTTATTCCCTTCGTTTTCCATGAAAGCACCGAAGAATCAATACACAAAGGTAATGCGTGCACTCCGAGCCTATACTTAGCCAACTAAATTGACTCAAAATCCAGCATAAAGTAGCGAAGATCTGTTTATCGTGTACGGAGTCTCTGTATACTCGTTTCACAAAAAAAAGAAACCCGAAGAAATAAAGAAAGAAACTTTTAAACATACACTATACAAAAATGTCATTTCGTTAAAAGGCAAAAAGTTCGATTTCATTCCGAAGTTTCAATTCCAGAGTAAAAAAAACCGGTAATATACACTGTAGTTCGTCATAAACATGCCATTAAATGTTGAACTAGTATTCCAAAAGTCAAACCAGTAGTCCATTGGGTGCTCTAAACCTTATGTGGATCATTTGTGGAGAAGCCACGATACAAGTTTCCACTTTTTGTCAGAGTTGCAGACTTACATGGTCGAAACTTAACAACACATGAGTGCCCATGGTTAGTTTTGAATTGATACATTTCAGAAATTGCAAAACATAACCTCTACAACATACATGTACTTGTAAATCCTTCGAAAACAAACAAAAAACATGCTTCCCCCAGAAATTTCATATTCAGCTTCCCTGACTTTTCCAGGTTTTTACACAAATTTACCTGACTAATAACAATGTCAAAATTGATGTATGCCAATGTTATCCATGATTTTTCAAAATCAGCACAGTATATTCAATATTATTGTACAATAAATACATGTATATTGTATAATATTACGACCGTACACCAATATTCAATATTTTTCAAAATTTACCAATGATAAATTTGAAAATTATCAGTTTTCAAAAACTAGCAGGGAAACGAGGGAAAATGTTTACTTTTGTTAAGAAAAGTTAATTTTCCCTATCTAATGAAAATTTGGCACCGCTTCGTATCTAAATACAAAAAATGTATCACAACTTTATGATTCAAAACTAAAAATTTATTTACGTAAAAATTAAGAAAAAAAATATACGAAAAAAAAAAAACATACATAAAAATAATATAGCAAAAACGACCATATAAATTACCTTATAAACATTACAAATGGCAGATATTTTCTCCCACTACTTCTCTGCCAATTTTCAATATCTGCTAAGCCATAAACTGATGAGCGAAGAGACAAATCGTGCAAACTTACTTATAACATTGAATGATATTCTGAATTCAATCACTGCCAGAAAACTCACATAACCTAAAGTTTTTAATGCTTGTAATGCACTTGATTTCATATTACGGAACACTAATGCCTCGTACATCTACAGCCAAAATAATGGCACTTAAAAGGGTTTCCTTTTTAATGAGTAATACAAATGTTTTATTGCGGGAACCAATATGCCATCGGATGCAGTAAAATATATTTCACTAATGCTTGGTTTCATTGCCATAGACTTAAGTGCAGTTTGAACGGAAATCACCAGGAATCCATCATCATAAATACTTCAAAATAAATTACAACTGAAACGTCAATATCATGGGTTAAAGCCAGTCATAATTTTCTAATATCATTAAATAATCATTACATTAAAAAATAATAAATAAGTCTGCTTATATCAGATGAATCAACTGTTGTGTAACGAAAACCATAAATCAACATTTTATTTATGCTTAAGGGAAATAACTTTGAAGATTATTCTGATAAAATGATATATTTGATAATTCCAATACCTTATTCATTTAACCAACATTACATAAAAATTGAGTTTGGATGAAAATTCACAAATCATAGAAGCTTACATGAGTTAAAATTTCTCAACCCATAGTCACGTACATAGCAATTTAGCATTAAAACCTACCACATTTCTTCCTAAATAATTTTGTCATGATATGCACACACATTTCCCAGCTGTAACTTTAACATTTTTAAAAACTTTTAAAAATTTAAAACTGAAAATACTGTATCCAGTCATATTCTATCAAGACAACTTTGCCTCCACATATTCAGGAAAAGCATTTGGATGTTAGGTGGAAAATCTCAAAGAAGCAATTTTCAAGTATAAGAAGTTTTATTGATACAGAAAGGACTAGACTTATAAAAATACAAAATATCATAGAAAACCAGAGTGTACATTTCTAGGTATTTCACTTACAAGGGGGGTGTTCATTAAGTTTCCGCAGTCATCCTTTTAAAAAAAGAAAAACTACTGTATGGATTTTAATGAAATTTGGTTGAAAAATACATCTAAACATCATCTATTAATTTAAAAAAAATCCATTTTGGGAGATGCATTTTTGCATTCATTCGGTCAGCGAGTGTATGCCTTGCTCAAAAATCGCAGTTGACTGGCGTTAAAGCCTAAGCTTCCAAATCAGAATTTCTGACAGACATTGACCGTCCACTTCTCTGAGCATCTTTCACACTTGTCCCTCCATTTGTGAACATTTCAATCCATTCATCGACCAAACGTTTGGACATACTCTGGACCTTAAACATTTCATGCATTTCTGCACCTGAAATGCCTTCAAAAGTTTAAAAAATGCAGCTGAGCCACTATCTCCTAGGAGTCTATCTTTCTTTCGAATATCTTTTAATATTGAAATATGTTTAGGAATGATGGAAGAATTTTTCCAACAAATTTCATTAAAATCCATATAGCCAGTTTTTCTAAATGATCGTGGAAACTTAATGAACACCCCTCTTATTATCTGAAAATGTTGAAGGAAACAATGCGTATTGGAAAACTATACAACCAAAACCAGCATAGATTATGTGCTATTAACATGAGAAAAGCACGGCATCCGATGCTAATCTTGTGAAAACAACAGTTTTGTCGCATAGCTATTAATCGATGATTACAGGAATAGATTGCATCCTAGAACTGAAATAAGTGGATAGCCATCTTGTTTTACAAACAAAAAGCTATTTCAAACTTAATTGATGTTTAAAGATTCGTATCACCATGGCAATTTCCGTCGTTCCTTTTTCTGTTGTAAGGTAAGCTCTGATTTTAACCTTTCGATTTCCTTTTGAGCCTAGCGCATTTGAAAAATTAAAAAAAAAAAGAAAGAAAAATAGTCAGAAAATCATTGTACAAATCTTTCGGAGGAAAAAATCCAGTATAAAGACTATTCCCAATCAGCACGAAATAGAACATGAAGAGAATTAGGCCATCTTGATTTCACAAGTACAAGTGCCAAGAGAGAAACATATAATGACAATAAGTGTCGAAAGCAAGCAAAGCTTTTGCCTAAAAAAAGAAATTAACCACCAGTTTTCAAGTCGATTGTGTTTTGGACAAAAATGACCACTGATAAGTGTAGAAGCACCGAAAAGCAGGCATACACCTTAGTAGGTGATGTTAACGATGTTAGGAATCATGCGAGCATTGTCGTTCCATTAAGTATCAACAGAGTGAAACCACAATTCGGACAAATACCGAGCTGTATGAGCCGAGCAATCAAATGCAGTTATGTTTTCAGGTAAAAAGCAACGCGAGCGTACATTCTCCAATTGGCAAAGTCAGAAACCAAACGCTCGTAGAAAAAAATCAGCCTTACTACACATGTATTGAGTGTTATGACTGAAGGAATTTTAGTGAGTCGGATTTTTAAAAATTGATAGCGCAGCTTGAAATGCTGAAGCATAGCAAAGTGAAGCGTTGCGAATGTGACAATTATTAGACGAGTGATAAATAAAATGCAAGACTTACCAATATCAGCTCAATGGACAACTTGTCGGCGTACGAGTGCTCAACAGAACTGCCTATTGGGGCATTTTCGTGCCATCGTTTAATAGCAAAAATTATTTTCCTCCTTGGACCCAAGCTTCTGAGAAAGATAAAAAACTGAAGTTAATCGATTTCTTGCAAATATTTTTTTTTTTAAAAAAAAATAATTTCACACATACTAAAAGAAAAATATAATTCTTCATTTTTCTCATGTGTGTACATATTTTCATCACATGTGCACATTAGCTGCGATATTGAAAGTCATTATTGTCCTAAACTGAATACTTTGTCATTCACGTTTACTTCACTTATTTCAATTAATTTTTTGGGGTTGAGAATAATTCAACTCAATTCAAAAATCGGCAAGAATGTCGGATTATCAAGTAGAAGTATGATAACAATTATCAGGCTTACTAGAAAACCAAGCAAATGTTAACTTTCCATATCATGAAAACGTTTATTTGTCAGTCAAATTTGTATCATATACCAGAAACAAAAAAATCAACCTTTAGCAAAAGGATAAATACTCACTTTATTCCAATTTCTATTAGATCATCTTCAGTCAGCGTAAGAAATAGTGGAAAATCAATTTCCTGTTCAATAAGCAGTGGATAGTATTTGGATAGTCCAATCTTGTCTAATAATGATTTCAAGGAATGGCTCAGGTTATCAGATGGTGTATTAGTGGCAGCTAAATGAATATGAAATAGAAAATAAGAAATTATACAATGACAAGGTATGTATGAATTAAGTGAAATGTGAAAACCTTAAGAAATAGTAAAGCAAAGAACAAGGTAAGGAATTTGTAGTAAAAAGATTCCAAATAACTCTTGTCCTAACTTAAAATAATGGCCATAACTAATTAATTACCATTTTTCTTGGAGTCCGCGTGAAGGTCGAGGTAACTAGCAATATTAACGTGACCATTCATCATGGCTAAACATCCAGCAGTTTCGCCCAAGTAGGATTTCATGGAATCATCAGCACCCTAAGATTAAAAAGCCTAACTTATAAAGAGGTAATTATTTTTAATAAAATGACCTGAATAATTGAAATTGATTAAAATTTTTACAGCATATAATTCACAAATTCAAAGCTTTTGGGTAAGAAATTATCAAAGAAAACAACTCATTAATATTATGAAAAAGATTTTTCAGACAAAAGGTGAGAGCACATTGACACTTATTCATGTAGGTTGCCAACTTATTTTGAACCAGTGTCGCGTAGTGATATTGCAGACCCTACCACTAGGCGATACTGGTTTTCAACCTACATGAATAAGTGTCAACGTGCTCTCAGCCAAACCCAGCATCATGAAATTTAGCTGAAGCAACGGTTTCAAATTGATAGCATTTCCAATATTTCCAGATTCCATGCCAGTTTATTTGCAGCTACGGCACTATTTGCAACAGGATGAATAAGCTCGAGTATGACAAAATCAAATGCGTTTAGCTTTAATTTTAGTTACAAATATTTTATTAATGTCATTTATGCACACATGTGATAATCGCAGTGCAGTATGCGCACTGATAAGTGAAAAAGCAGTGTTCCTTAATGCAATGATTTTAATTTTATGGCCATGATCTGAAACCTAACTAATCTGTAATGTTATAACCTCGATAAAAGTTAAGAAAAAAAAAGAAAATGTATTTCTCGTTTGAATTTTTTCATCATTCGACGGTCGAACTTTTTATAAACTTGATAAAATTACTTACATGATTGATTAATGTATGAACCAGGAGCTCCAAGCCTTCTTTGGCCGCAATCATTAATGGAGTGTGTCCAAATTTATTTTCCCTAAAAAACGGAAGAATAATAATAAATAACGAGGCAGTTCAACAGAAAGAAAAAACAAACCTTAAACCACAATAATTGTAATTGTTAGTAGAAATATTACGTGCTATTAATGTTTGCTCCAGCTTTCAGCAAAAGTTCAACGATGAAAATAAATCCACAGTTCGTAGCGTGAAACAATGCTGACCAACTATACTTATCACGCAACTCTATATTGCATTTGTGCTGCAACATACAAATACGAAAAAACATTAATTTTAAAACTGAATTACATAATTAACATAGAAAAAAAATATACTTACCAGCAACAATTTCTCAACAATCGACGCATGGCCGCTCATTGCAGCCAAAATGAGAGAGGTGCAACCTTCCTCATTTTTTAAATCCAATTGAGATTTTTTGTCAATTAAATAATTAACAATTGGATGGTAACCATTAAAAGATGCATACATTAAAGCTGTCCAACCCTTAAAGTTTTTCTGGTTCACATCCATGCGTTGTCTGCAAAGAATAATTTAAATATCTGAAATCTATTAACTGCATTTCAGCATGAACCAGTGCGCTCCTGAAGAAGGCCAGGTAGCCAAACCGTTGAGCCATTGAATTAAAAACTCGTGGTAGAGAAATTGGTCTCAAGTCAATTTTCTTATTCCCACAACCTACTTGAAGGATGAAATTTGTTACGCGTTTGACTCTCAACAGTAACTTGTGGAAGTTCACTCCCCGGTCGAGGTTGGTTAGAATTTTGAGGATGTGAAAAAATTTCCAAGTAACGGCTCTTGGAGTTTAAACTAAGGTTCCGTGTAGATCCTGCTTGATCTCTGCACATCACCCCTCATGGGGTGAATGTCCCTAACGTAGGCAAAAATCAAAATTTCCAAGTTTGTTGGCTTGTTTTGTGGATTTGTAACGTTGGTCTATTTCTGCTACGAAGCTAAACACGAAAGCCAGGGAACGTGCCAGCATCACCTACTTGAGAACTTTGCCCACGAAGGGGGACTTCCATCCCCCAAGAGGGATCTTTAACGTACGTTCAGAGATCAGACGGGATCTACATGGTCTCGGTTTAAACTCTCATCCAAAAGTGCTGCCGGTTAGAGAATTTTGCACATCCTTAAAATTCTCAATAACCTGGACCATGGAGCAAACCCCGCAACTAAGGGTCGTATCCCCCTGGGGTTGGTGATTAGCCCTCGTGTGCAAAAATAGGACATCGTTAAAAATCCACAACCAACCAACCAAGCAAGCAAGCAAGCAAGCAAGCAACCAACCAACCAACCAACAAATCAACAAATCAACACTGAGCCATAAATGGAATAACACGGAGACATGCTTGGACCACCCAAAATAGGGCATGTATGGAAAGACTGACATGACCATGTATGTTTTATATGACGTCATATATGGGCAAGATATGAACATAGGTCTTCAAACAAGTTCAATTTCTTGACATGTAACGTAGGCTACGTTTTGAATGCAATCTGATCACGGCTTTCGCAAATTAATAATTTCGCAATAGTGCCCTACGTACCTTTCCACAAATTCCTGAACTTGGCTTAATGCGCCCAAACTTGCGGCTGAATGAAAACACCATTTCCAACCCTCATCATAAACCATCTCATGGCGAGGATCAACATCACCATTGACAGGATTCCCCATCTGCGTTTACGGAATCAACAACAAATTTACATTCAACAAACATCAAGTAACGGCTGGGCGAATTTAAAATCAATAAAGTAACTTACGGCAGGCGTAAGAGACGCACAGGTGGCCATTAATCGGGTTGAAATGGTGCCTAAAATAAAAATTGGCCAATAAATCTTAGCAGAAATCCAAAGTGAGGAACGAAAAAATACACAAGCATCGTCTGCTATCAGGAATAGAATCACTGTGATAGAACCTGAAACGATGCGCCGCGAAGGAATAAACTAAAAGCGCTTCAGAAAAAAGACGATAACGATACTAGCGGAACATATACAGGGTGCTCAATAAAATTCGGAAATGAACTTGGGGAAAGCATTTCTTTAGGGAAATAAATGCCTTGCTTGAAATTAGATTAAAACCTGACATGCAAAAATATCAAACATTTTAAACTCACTTCAATAGTAGATTATCCCGTTTATTTTCTCTATCGATACTTCATGATTCTGAAAGAAAACCAGAAATTATGTTTGGATTAAAACAAAATGACAACCTACACTATGACAGGATACCTCCAGAAATTTTACATGTACAGTATATATTCAACTTCCCTGACGTTTTCAGATTTTTCAACAAATCTCCCTGACCGATACAATGTTAAAATTGACATATGCCAATGTGGTCCACGACTTTGCAAAATCGGTGCGATAAAATATTCAATATTTTTCAAAATTTACTAATGAGAATTGGGAATTTTTTGTAAAAAATTAACATGGGAATTATTATTTTTTTATAAATTTTACAAAATTAGCATGAGAAAAGTTTAAAAAAATTTTAAATTTGTCTTCGGAAAATGTAGACCGTTTTGAAAATGTGTCATCGGAAAAGATTGAAAGTTGTCTTCGAAAATAGTTGAACATTTCGAAACGTTGTGCTTGGAAAAAGTTGGAAATTTTGAAAATTTGTACGAGGAAAACGTGGAAAACGTTGCAAATTTGTCCTCGTAAACTGTTGAAAATGTTGCACATTTTATGATTTTACTGGGGGAATTTTAAAAAGTTTGCAAATGGGCCCTGAGCAATGAGTAAAATCATTAATTTTAGATTGTAACCACAATAATATATTGAGTTTATCGGAATTTTCAAAATAAATGATTCCTCCAAAACCTTTCCATGATTACTAGGTCTCAAGAAAAATTCGGATAAAGTTATACATATACGATCATATCGAGTCGTATTGCTGGGTGTTAATGTACTTAGCTGTCGCCGTATCAAGTCGGGCGCTGCAGTCGTTTTTATTTTACAACATGGGAAGATCAAAGGTGCCGACACATAGTGGCCTTACTGGTATTACGTATACTGAGCTGATGAATAAAATATGAAGTAGATTTCAACCATATTCACCGAAAATGCGGAAAAAATAAACAAGATAAAAAAATCAATACTTCGTCTTACTAAATTATAATTTTCTTCAAGTGCGCTTAATCTTAACTTATGGTAAGTACTATGTCATTACGGGCAAAGATCGTGAAATTTAACACTCGTAATTGTAAAAAAGAGGGAAATAATTACTTTCTATTCGGAGAATTCAGTGAAAAATAATTATCTCCCTTGTGCAATGAATTCGGATATTAATTAAATTGTTTCCTAGGAACTCTCTGATGTTTGCACTCATGCGCTTCAATTATTAAACAGAGATTATTACTGCAACCAACATTAAAAGAAAAAATAAGGATTTCGATAATCTTAATTAGATGAATGATTTTTTTTTATAAAAGCTGCATTCATGGAATATTTATAAAACCGCAGGTGGAGAAATCAGACAAAGATATTTTTTCAGATTGTGTGCGATGCATCGCGAAGATATCAAAGAAGATATTAAAGAAATTAAAAATTTCGAATGCATTCAAACATAACTTTAATTAATGCCGCAGTATTACTTTGGTTATATTTTTGGATGTCCTAAAAATGTACGAATGTTCGAAAAAACGCCCGATTAAATGTACAAAAAATTTCCCGAAAATGTGCCCGCAGGGCCGTGCTTAGGGGTTTGGTGGCCCTGTGCGAAGTAAAAATTGGTGGCCCCTTTTTTTTACAAGTATTTGCT